>NQII01001285.1:443028-501035 GCA_002778355.1 Clitarchus hookeri
AACATCTTAGATACTAACGGAGGTGTGGTCATGTTGGTCTGGAACGGCCTCATGTTGGACTTACGTACTTCCCTCCATGTGTTGTGTCTACGTAACAGGTAATGTTTACAGATATATTATTACCCAACACTGTATTAGGACTTTTAGATTGTGTTGTGGGGTGTACATTCCCTCTTTATGGATGAGAACACCCAATCACATTAGGCTGCATTGTGTTAATTGAATAACGTCACGCACCTGGACTTCCGAGCCAGATCTCCCTCTGTGTAGCATGCTTGGGTGCTTTTGGTGTCTTATTGGGGCTCCACGCCCCTATAAACGCTTGGCAGTATGGTTTTCAGCATGGGAACGAATTATTCTACATGTATCGCTGTCCAAGTTCACCACACTTCATGTTAACTATTCTACACACTATGTGACGTCAATGATGTCATTTGGGTCGTGACAGGCGTTATGTGGTCGGTTACTGCTAGGCGAAATTTAGAGTGATATTTAGGCAAAATCGTTTATGAATATTTTTGAATGTGTTGTTGGAATAAACAGTTACAGTTTGTTGTTTGTGTCGGCGAAAATGCAAAAACTTTCATAATCCTTACATTTGGCATTTAATATCATATTAAAATATTAATGTATCTATAGAGTTAAAAAATAAAGACTATGGGACTACTAATATTCGGGTAATCTAAATGCTAAACACCCTCATTCGAGTGATACTCAAAGAAATCTCTTAAGTCTCCTAAAAAAATATTTTTAATGTTAAAACTATTTTTTTTTTTTTTTTGTAATTAAAAGCTTTGAATAATTGGCAGGAAAACAAGATGGTAAAACTACTATTGATAATGATGAAGAGAAGAGAGAAGTGTACATATTTAAAGAAATTTCCTGTTTCAACGAAATTAATTGTTGTACATATTTCGCTACGGAAAATAAATATGTCACAATTTCGAAGGTTATTTAAACGTTTAGTTTTGCTTTATCGACATATTCCGGTCTTTATTCTCAAAGTAACTCACAGCTCAAGTCCTCGATGTTGTGAAGAACAGCGTCTAATTAAGTTTCATTGAAAGGAAGTGAAGTATTAGGTAGTCCGAAATGTGAACAATTAAACTTCACTTGAAATACATTTAAAGGCAATGTATAATCAATAACTTGAACTTATTTTTGCAGCTACGAAATATCAAACGTTTTATGATTGATCTCTGAGTAGTACCATGCGTAAATTACTTTATCAAAAAATTTTGTTTTCGTTTCGAAAGTATTTTTGCGAATTAAATTTTTCCTTCATAAAGCATACGTGTAATTTGAAATACATATATATTTTATGAGCACGATTATCACTTTTTTTTGGCATTAAACATTTATGAATGCCTCTTTAATAAGTGAGATATTTTAGTAGTATGTCTTATATATCAGCTTGTTAGGCCACCAAATATGTGTAGGGAATTATTTCCATTGGTTTTGTAAGAGTGCATCGGATTTTTTGCTGGTTAGGGATTAATCTTCAAAAATTGACAGCTCCTTTGTATCCTTTATAATTTCCTTATTATTCCCATTAAGGAGTTAAATTATACTCAATTAATAACCAACGAAATTTTGCACACTTTGAATTGAAAGTGACCTGCAAATTAATTCTCTTATTAATATTTTGTGTGCTGACGAAATTCAAGTAGATAACCTTGCCATTGGAATATATGTTCACGAGCGATAAGCATATGAATGAATGTAAATTTAATAATTTTGAAAATTACTTGTGCGTTACTCTACTTATGAAAATATTTTGTTTTAATTTAGTTTTTTTTATATAGATGTGTAATATTTTTTTCGTTATTTCCGGTTGCAGCGCGTTGAATCAAATAACTTCAATGCCATATCTCAATTTTTTTGTTAAATCTGGTCAGGCGTTGACTGGTAGAGCCATGGTTGATTTATTGTAAATTTAACTGGCAAGTAATTTTATTACTTCTTTATAATAAGAACGGTAATTTACTGATAAAATAAAATTCAGTTTGAAAGACCGAATTATAACTGAACAATATGGTATATGCAGCTTTCAAGAATGCAGTAACATACTAGGTGCAGATTTTTAACCTAAATTCACCGATACCATTCCAAAATCCTTACGAACGCTATAAAACCAAAAAGCGATGTACCAAGAAAAAAAAGCCTTCCACCGCTTCCACGTAATAAGTTCAGATCCATTTTATTCTCTAGGCTTCGATATTGTTGAACGTTTACACTTCTGTGTTCACTAATACGTTCTTATTGCCGGTTTTGAATGTGTGTTAACACACTAAAACAATAAAGTTTAATCAAAAATCACTACTAAATGTGAATAATTCAATTTTAGTAACCATTTAAAAATTAACACGGAAAGTAGTTAGAAAACAAAGTTTAAAAGAGACAGAAGGATAATACAAAGATTTCTTGTGCGTTTAAAATTAACTTTATGTTTATGTCCTTGTACTAAGCCATTATGGAGAACCTAGATGTAAACACACGCCTACTGAGATAACAGGTATTTTATTCAAGCTGCATTTAATTAAGTAGAACATAAATTAATACAAATTTTTACGGGTACGGGAAAAATGACTTCGACACTTTATCATGTTCAGAGAATGAATACGGGTATTAAAACTAATGATACTATAAACATTCAATCGAAAATAAGGTTGAGTATAAGCATATGGTTTTCAATCAGTGGCGGTGCATGAGGCCATGTTCTCTGGCTCTAGCACTGACCAAGTTTTCATACATTTTCCCAATACGTTATTTAGAAAACGTTCCAATTATGAAGTATTATTGACTCAACATCGATGCTATTTCCCTTTAGCAATACAATGTTACATGGTTAGAGACTATAAAAAGTTGAGACAGTCTCACTCAAGAAAGACGTCTCAAATAAATACAAATACAGACATTTTCCACTGGATGTTTATATCTTCAGATCCTATAATTACAAGCAAAAGGAAAAAAACCCAAGAAAACAAAAGAGGTTTTCAATGATGTCGTAGTTAGGATGTTGCGGGTGCCTACATTTCTCAACGGAGTTGAGGACCATGTGGACGAAGATGAGGATGAATCTGATGAACACGAGGATGATATTTAGAGCATATGATTTAAATTAAGATACTCCTTTGTATTCATGTAAATAAAAAACAAAAAACAAAAAAAAACATTTTTGGGGTAATGAAACCCTCTAAAAAACCTTAAAATGTTTTTTTTGTTCATATTCACATCAAAAAGTTCAAGTTTAAACTTCGCCAAGTCAAATAGTCATATCAAACATAAATATGATTTTTGTCCTCGTAAATGAGCAATCCGGCCTTGTGTGCGACGCAGGGAAATCAAAAGCGCTGCGTACTCGCTCCGCGTGGCCCAAAAATGTTCCAAATAAACCCGTCGTCACTCTAAAACTATACACTCAAATAATTTCAACATTTTACTGCCAAATCACTGATATTTGCTTACCATGACGCAATCATAACCTTTCCTTTACTAATTATATCTTCTACGTAAAAATGGTAAAAAAAAAAATTTCTGTTTTGATTATTTATCTTGACGTTCACAGGAAAAAAATAGCAAGCGAGAAACTTTTTGTTTTAAGACATAGATAGGTGATACACGTTTGAAATGAAAAATAAACACCAACGTTTATTTACATGTCCCTCTGAAACCATTACCTCTCGTGATTTCCTTGTTACGGTGTGAAGAACTTCAAACATATTTCAATCGTATACGAGAGCGGCAGCTACAAACATTCTGCTTTCTATTATCTTCATTACACTTCTCTAATACTATATCTGCGTATAGTTAAAATAATATTATTGGTTATTAGTTACGAGATAATAACTCTGTAGCAAATATTATTATTAATAGCAAGAATCACAAACAATACAGAGTACCTAAGTATATATTTCGTTACGGCAATACACAAGTTACTTTCGATTACACATGAAACCTGATCCAATCATACTCACAATTCATAGTTTACAAAGTTTAGGTATGTCATAGTTTGAGATAATTGATGTCATTTTACAAACAGTCGTAATATGCATGCACTTATCCCACTAACTCTTGCACATATAATATAGTTATGGATATATTTTCTAGATTTTAAATATTTTTATCTATTACTGATTATAACACCAATGTTTTCCGTTTGCGTTTGATGAGTGATGAAATAAACACATGTACTATGTTTTTGCATATGTTTATTACTTTGGTCCAATCAGACCTGGCGTCCACAATTGTTTATATAACTAACAGGAATGTTATTTATGGCCGGCGCTGTACACTGACGGGGCTCAGTGCCCAATGATCGTCTCTGTGCGTGCATGATTCGTAAACCGTGTGGCGTGTTACTAGTCTAGTTTGTAATGTTTCTTATTGCTATAGGCGAACACGAAGCCTACAGTTCATTGGTTGAGATAATTAAATAAGTGCCGTGTAGACTGCAGCGTTCATTAGATATTTTAGTTTGCAACACGTGAAACTGTGAATTTATGTGTGTATTAAAATTTTCCATTTCTATTACATAAACTGAAAAACTCTTCTCAGTTTTCTTGTACAGCCCTAACTAATACAGAAGGTATTTATATCGCTACCATATTTAGGTTCAGAAATATAAAACCCAAACTGTAGCTTATGATCTAGAATGAAACGTATGTCTATAATTAGTGGAGCTCTTGTTCAGTATTTAATTATCGGTACAGTACTTGTAATTTAATATTATTTACTTTTTAGTTACATGGCTACTGCACTTTGTAAGAAAAGGTCAATGGAAAGTAGATTTCATAAAATGTTAAACCACTAGGTTTACTCGTAGAATAATAGTAGTAAGGAGTTAATAACCCTAACGGATTAAAATTAGCAAATCCGTAGAATTATATAACTACCAGCAAATGAATTATTCATTGATTACTGCTGCCGCGTGTCTTGAGAACATAATGCTCGAATGCCTACATCTTCGAAGTGTAAAGGAGTATTTAATAGGGTGGCAGAGTATGAAAATTCCTCTTATCAGAGCTGACATCTGATATATACATACTGTTTCAAATACGTTTCCCAGCCTCTCTTAAAACAGTCAGTTAGTTTTTAGAATGGCACCGGACTTTATCTCTATGATTACACTGCCAGTTTGTCTCGACCTTACGAAGTAAAGGACCAATATTGTAACATGTTATAGGCTAAAATGTGTCGCAAAGTAGTTTTTTTTTTTAAAATATTAACTTGGAATAGTAGTAAATTTGCAAAATGAAACCAGTTATATGATCAGACATTCAATACATAAATATTGTTTTTGTGAAGGTAAATCTATTGGACGTGCCATAAAGTTTATGAAATTAATTAATTCAAGGCTGATAACTGTAGTTTTGCTAAGAAGACAGCTGGAAGTGCGAAACGTTTTCAGAAAATATACATTGATGACTACATTGTAGCCCACTAAATCTCATATTTTCGATGGAGAGAGGGGGGAAGAATTAACTCCACTTATCAACACGCTTGGAAAAAAATTGTTTTAGAAAAAAAGGGAGGGTGGGGGGTTTGAGACTGGCTACATCAATAGCACGGGGCTTGTGTCAACTGCCGGTCGCCATTGTTTCCAATAGTAGAGAAGGGAGTTTGTGAGCATGCCATTTCTGAAACAAAATTTGGCCTCAGAATTACCTTGAATATGACGTTTGGTGCCTTTTACGACTGTTGCAACTACACCATTCTCACTACTCACGGGACCGCGGTGGCTGAGCGGTTAGCCTGCTCGCCTCCCCCCCCCCAGGCGAACCGGTTTCAATCCCCCACCGGGTCACTCCCGGATTTTCGCATGTGGGAATCGTGCCGGACGATGCCGCTGGTCGGTGGGTTTTCTCGGGGATCNTCCCGGATTTTCGCATGTGGGAATCGTGCCGGACGATGCCGCTGGTCGGTGGGTTTTCTCGGGGATCTCCAGTTTACCCCGCCCTTTCATTTCAGCGCTGCTCCATACTCACCTCAACCACTCCCATCGGCTCTCAAGACCTCGCTGTTAAGAGCAGACCAAATCTCTTCACTCACTCACTCCTCCACTACTCACCCAGCAAGGCCACACTTCATTCGTTTTCAAAATGACTGTTGCCAAAATCCATGTACATTTCCAACTACCCACCCAATCACTATCCTATTTATAACGCTACCCTATGAAGGTAAATTTCTTAATCATACCCATGAGTATGGAATGGCAAAAAATTAACTAATGTACTTTAAAAATAAAAATAAAACAGTTTTAAAACATTTAATGTTTTCCCAAAAATTTTGTCACAAAGTAGTAAACAGAGAGCATTCACCAGCAAAAACAGAAAACTGTTCCACATCACACTTAGCAGTGGCAAATGGCGCGTTTCCTACTATAATGAGCCACCTTGAGNAAAAACAGAAAACTGTTCCACATCACACTTAGCAGTGGCAAATGGCGCGTTTCCTACTATAATGAGCCACCTTGAGTGAAACAAGTTGTCCGTAAACCAAATTAAAAAATTACTGCCTTAAAGATTGATTTATTCGAGCAATTATTGTTATTATATTGNAAGTTGTCCGTAAACCAAATTAAAAAATTACTGCCTTAAAGATTGATTTATTCGAGCAATTATTGTTATTATATTGTTAGGTTTGCTTCCGAGTCTCCTCCTTAGGTTAGTCTTACGGCACTAACATTCCTATCACAGGCATTTCTTAGTTTTTGCCTTCAATTTTTGCGTGTAATTCATAAATCCCCTTACACCGTCCAGAAAGTTCATCCTTTACCCAGTCCACCTTCCGCGTCACCCTTGCCATTTCAGGGTTTTTTAAACTATTTAGTGGTTTAGATCTGTTGTGCAATTTTATCCGTCTAACTTAGAAATTTTGTTTTCCTTTTTTGCGTATTTAACCCACACACTTTTCTTTGAATAAGTAATGCTTTTTTCCATACTGTCTTATTTTACCAACACTTAAATTCTTCATATATTTTAAAAATCAAGATTTGGAGGCTATAATCCTGATTCATGTAAAATCAATGTACATTATTTTGAAGTATTATTTCAGATATACGCAAGAGTATATCATCAAGTAAACTCATAAGGATTTGACGCAAATTTTTCGTAAAACAAGTCGTGTTAAAATTTTAACTATGGACCGGAGATATAACTCAGACTGTCATAAATATTTGCACACTGAAAGTTTCTCTCGCTAATTTGACTAGCCTCATACCAGCGGGGAAAGTAGGCCGGGGAAAGAAAGTTTACTTCACACGACTAAATTTTCTCTTCTTCACTTCCTCCTACTGGAAATGTTGGGTTCTCTAGACGTGTTCCCTTCCGCCTCCNCACGACTAAATTTTCTCTTCTTCACTTCCTCCTACTGGAAATGTTGGGTTCTCTAGACGTGTTCCCTTCCGCCTCGTTTCTCCCATCCCAGGGCATTGTTTATACACTCATGCCTTTGCCTTCACTATCCGCCGCCCCTACAAAACTTTGCCGTTTCCATACCTACAACCACTGAAAAAAAAAAGTATTACCAAAAAATTTTTTTGACAACAATGTTTAATAAATTTATACACTATCACTTCACCATTTGTCATTATTTATGACCTTGCGGAAATACATGCTACGAAATTGTAACCAGTTATCTTAAAAGTATAAGGCTAATTTACTGAATTAATTATTCAAACCATGACTTCACAAATTTACGCTCACCTATACCCTACTTTCATATTTTAAAGTATATTACACTAGTGGATACCGTATTTGAAACCCACAAAGAGACGCATTAAAATTTTACGAACATCCAACGTGGACAAGAAGAGGAGCAGTAGAATATTGAATGTCCACCACCAATAAGAGGTGCTTATTTTGTACAAGATTAAATTCTCTCTTACCTCCTTCAGTCAGTACTAAGGCGACCTATGCAGACTATGATCATCTCCCTCCTGATTGGCTTCCACGTCCTACTCCTTTCTGGTTATTCGTATCTGCTGACTCGTCCTCTCTCAATTACTTCCCTGAGCCCATTCGTTTGCCATCTCTTAGTCAGCAGAATTATTTGTTTCAATTTCATCCCTTCTTTCACTTCATATGATGAGGTATTCATTATTTTACAAACTTCCAGAGAGATACTACTCTAGTGATGATCTCCGAGCAACGAATGTAATTCATACAGTCTTACTCCTGGGGATCGACAACTTTCATGTATCCTGATGAAGCAAAGTCTATGACTGATATAATATAGTATTTTTCATATGATTATTTTTAAATTCTGAGTATAATTATACAATGATAATAGTCGTACCTGCTAAATGAATTCTATCGCATTTACATTTTGAGTAAAACATATTTATACGTGTTGATTTGGTAACTAAAAAATTAATATTTAAATAATTAAATTGAATCAATAGTAATCTTATAGGCCTTCCATTAAAATCTTTGCATTTAATAGTTTTCACGCACTCGTTAACATTGTTTTAAAAATACCTCCTTAAATAAAATCATCCTATTTTAATAATAGCATTTATTATTATTTTATACAGGAAAACGATACACCACTGTTCGTATTTTAATGGCATGAAACATAATTCTTTTTGCATAATTAGAGGGGTGGAATTGTGATGTGTGACATAGCTCAAGTTTCTGTTACCCAAGAAATAGCAGGCTTTGTGCCTACATAGCAATGCTGTGATATTATATTTATAATACTGCATTAACAGAACTCATGAAAACGCACTTTGCTTGAAACTTCTCAAAAATATGACATATAAAATTAAAAAGCATACAGTGTAACTAAACAAAACAGTAGGGCCTACTGCAAGAATAAACATACTGTCCCGTTCGCTATGATTCTAAATGTTGACTTCGATTATCCCCATATTATAAAATTATTGTAATTATTAAAAACATGAAAAATAAAACTATAGATGTTATAAAATTTGTTGCTGAATGCGTGCAATATTTGGGATCGTGGTGCAAAGCTAACAGCTTTTACCAAAATAACTCTCGCCCATGCCGCCACCTCTAACATCAACAATCTCATCTGATTCTTGCCATTACTGCGTGAATTTAAGCGTAACAAAGTACGGATACATTTGTTTGTCCCTATTCCTTGAGCAGATATAATAATTTCTTTTATAGGTAATTGCATGTACTGTTTATTTGTATGAATATTTATATCATATATCCTTTTTTTTTCGGTGCATTAATATTTGTTCAATACTCTATACAGGGTAGTTTAATAAATCTGTACGGTTTAAAAATATTACACGCAATTGACATTAAAACAAATTCCATTATCTTTATGCGCTGGTAAGAACATTTCACTATAATTTACATTATTGTCATACAAACAGTAACGATATCTTTCTGTTTCCTGAAGGAGCCGCGTCAAAGAACAACGCTCGGTAGTATTATTAACATTATATTATCTGAAATAATGAAGTAGAAGCTATACTATAGATTTAGTACTATTCTATATTGAATGAAGTAGGCAGTAGATAACACAGGTTGATCGCTACAGACAATGTACGTGTTTCTTTGTCGCAGAAACTTTGGTTTGAAAAGTGGCCCGCGTATTCAACTCTGAAACTGTCATTACTTGGCTGTCGCATTTGCCGTAAGACTTTTCAATAACTTGTTGTGTTTGCAGGAGATGAGTATAGGTGATCCGTGAGACAGGTGGGCAAGTCAAACTAATTGAGAAATGCTTCACATACCAGCATGTACTTATCAAGTCTATGGATGGTACAAGTAAATGTCTCTTCATATCAACAACCGAAATTAGTTTTAAAACTCAACTTTATTACACTGTAACGGAATTATAAACATTAGAATTTCAGGTAGGTTTCGAAATACAAAAGTGTATTGAATTGGTTTGATAACATATTGTTTTAACGAGAAAATGTAATAATGTATTTTTTCAACTATAAATAGTATTGCACTCGATAATTTGTTTAGTAGTTAATGTGTTTGGAGTACATTTACAGCATTGTGTCAAATTATCTGCCAGTTTAAAAAGTTAATTTTATTTTTCATTAGTTGTAAGCTTTCGCTTTGCTGTGGTAATTTTCATGAATGGCTTCAACAATGCAATGCAATTTAAATTTATCATCCTGCATTTTTTAATTAACGACCCTTATACTTTATTATAACTTATTTAAATTCATAATATAACTTAGCAGATAAGTTTTTGCTCTTTAGATCTGGCGGGTACTGGTTTAGAAGATGAGTATACAGCTTTGCTGGGTATTATAAATCACACTCAAGAATTTATCTAATAGACACATAAGGTGATGGATGATCAATGATACAGGTTCTTGTCCATTCGAAGTAGCATAGTGGTAGTGAAACATTCATCGCCTAGCCACTCACATAATGCATGTAGGTGTATTACAAAAATTTTACAGTTTAATGGCATCGCATGACTATCCAAATCAAATTTGTTGTGATAATGTTGTTTTTCACATTGATATATTCCACTCCTGAACCTACCACCAATGAACGTGTATTGTTCCTTATTTCTCAGCAAATAAATCTAAAATATTTTCATATTACACGTGACACGAAATACACATCCAAGAGCACGGTCATCTAACACGCATCGTTAAAATCATATTTAATTTACATATATGACCAAAAATTAACAAATTTATTTTTAAGTTCACAATATTGCCCTTGTCCATGAAAATCTAATAGAATTACCCCAGTAGAAGATTTAAGTGTGCGCGATGCCCTTCGGCGATATCAAACTCGGTGAGATGGTCGTATAATGCTTTTTTTTTTGTAGGAAACACACTTATTGTATGGGCACTCCCACCCCTCCGCATATTAAACAAGAAAATTCCATTCCTTAATTAATGTTAACAATCCCTTACTTATTGATAAAAAAAATATGTTTGTCAATGTCTAGGGTTGGGTTGATGAAACGAAAATTAATTTGATTCTACGCAATGATAGCTACTGACATCTTGGAATGTCATAATATTTGCACTGAGTTACTGAAATTGACTAGATTTAGGTCAAATAAGCAAAAGGCCAGGCGCACATAATGCAAGTTTGGAGGCATCCAAATATGCATATTCGTAAATATACAGACTCGCAGGCTTGCAGTTGTGAAAGTGTGAATGTATACTTAGACATTCTATTATAACAAATGCATACTTATACTACTACCTGCTAAAAAACTTTGTGTTTCGCCACAAACAACATCACCCCGATAACTATCATACCTTGTTAATTATGTACGTAAATAGTTATAAGAGTGAATTAGGTTAGGTTAGGTAGTTAGATAGACCAACCGGCAGGCAGACTGGTAGCTAACAAAACCAATGTTAATATTTGAAGAGTATACTACATGTGAATACCCCCAAATGATTGGTACTCGTCCGCAAAGCTTTTTGATATAAGGCTTCAATGTGTAGGGATACAAGTATTCAAGTAAGGAAGTACATAATTAAGAAATCGCAGATATAAAAGTGCAAAATTGAGCAGGCACACAAATTATACGTGTTCAGATGATTGCTTGTACTGGATGTTCCAAATTCATATTTACACACTTTGAACGGGAATAACAGGGAAAATATTTCTGATTGAGCTGCTTGTATTTGACGCCACAAGATCAACATTGGGTTGTGCGAATGTTTATAACAGTTATAAATGTTCAAATGTCCGGCTTCAGATGCAAGACGACAAAGAGTAACTACAGTTCCCATAGGAGTGGATCCACAGGCGATCACATTTGCAT
Organism: Clitarchus hookeri; assembly: GCA_002778355.1. Classification (NCBI taxonomy): domain Eukaryota; kingdom Metazoa; phylum Arthropoda; class Insecta; order Phasmatodea; family Phasmatidae; genus Clitarchus; species Clitarchus hookeri. The sequence goes on from NQII01001285.1 coordinate 454,768, forward strand.
CTATCATAGCATCCAGAGCCCGCGGCTGTGTAGCGCAAACAGTGTTCTCAGGAGTTCCCTACGGATAAAAATCAAACGGCGTTAAATCTGGAAGTCAGGTTGGATACTCAATTATTCATCTACTTAAATACCGNCTCTATACAGGGTAGTTTAATAAATCTGTACGGTTTAAAAATATTACACGCAATTGACATTAAAACAAATTCCATTATCTTTATGCGCTGGTAAGAACATTTCAATATAATTTACATTATTGTCATACAAACAGTAACGATATGTTTCTGTTTCCTGAAGGAGCCGCGTCAAAGAACAACGCTCGGCAGTATTATTAACATTATATTATCTGAAATAATGCAGTAGAAGCTATACTATAGATTTATTACTATTCTATATTGAATGAAGTAGGCAGTAGATAACACAGGTTGATCGCTACAGACAAGGTACATTTTTCTTTGTCGCAGAAACTTTGGTTTGATAAGTGGCCCGCGTATTCAACTCTGAGACTGTCGTTACTCGGCTATCGCATTTGCCGTAAGCCTTTCCAATAACTGGTTTGGTTTGCAGGAGATGAGTATAGGTGATCCGTGAGACAGGTGGGCAAGTCAAACTAATTGAGAAATGCTTCACATACCAGCATGTACTTATCAAGTCTATGGATGGTACAAGTAAATGTCTCTTCATATCAACAACCGAAATTAGTTTTAAAACTCAACTTTATTACACTGTAACGGAATTATAAACATTAGAATTTCAGGTAGGTTTGGAAATACAAAAGTGTATTGAATTGGTTTGATAACATATGGTTTTAACGAGAAAACGTAATAATTTATTTTTTCAACTATCAATAGTATTGCACTCGATAATTGGTTTAGTAGTTGATGTGTTAGGAGTACATTTACAGCATTGTGTCAAATTATCTGCCAGTTTAAAAAGTTAATTTTACCTTTCATTAGTTGTTAACTTTCGCCTTTCTGTGGTAATTTTCATGAATGACTTCAACAATGCAATGCAATTTAAATTTATCATCCTGCATTTTTCAATTAACGACACTTATACTTTCTTAGAAGTTATTTAAATTCATAATATAACTTAGCAGATAAGTTTTTGCTCTTTAGATCTGGCGGGTACTGGTTTAGAAGATGAGTATACAGCTTTGCTGGGTATTATAAATCACACTCAAGAATTTATCTAATAGACACATAAGGTGATGGATGATCAATGATACAGGTTCTTGTCCATTCGAAGTAGCATAGTGGTAGTGAAACATTCATCGCCTAGCCACTCACATAATGCATATAGGTGTATTACAAAATTTTTACAGTTTAATGGCATCGCATGACTATCCAAATCAAATTTGTTGTGATAATGTTGCTTTTCACACTGATATATTCCACTCCTTAACCTACCACCAATGAACGTGTATTGTTCCTTATTTCTCAGCAACTAAATCTAAAATATTTTCATATTACACGTGACACGAAATACACATCCAAGAGCACGGTCATCTAACACGCATCGTTAAAATCATATTTAATTTACATATATGACCAAAAATTAACAAATTTCTTTTTAAGTTCACAATATTGCCCTTGTCCACGAAAATCTAATAGAATTACCCCAGTAGAAGATTTAAGTGTGCGCGATGCCCTTCGGCGATATCAAACTCGGTGAGATGGTCGTATAATGCTTTTTTTTTTGTAGGAAACACACTTATTGTATGGGCACTCCCACCCCTCCGCATATTAAACAAGAAAATTCCATTCCTTAATTAATGTTAACAATCCCTTACTTATTTATAAAAAAAATATGTTTGTCAATGTCTAGGGTTGGGTTGATGAAACGAAAATAAATTTGATTCTACGCAATGATAGCTACTGACAGCTTGGAATGTCATAATATTTGTACTGAGTTACTGAAATTGACTAGATTTAGGTCAAATAAGCAAAAGGCCAGGCGCACATAATGCAAGTTTGGAGGCATCCAAATATGCATATTCGTAAATATACAGACTCGCAGGCTTGCAGTTGTGAAAGTGTGAATGTATACTTAGACATTATATTATATCAAATGCATACTTATACTACTACCTGCTAAAAAACTTTGTGTTTCGCCACAAACAACATCACCCTGATAACTATCATACCTTGTTAATTATGTACGTAAATAGTTATAAGAGTGAATTAGGTTAGGTTAGGTAGTTAGATAGACCAACCGGCAGGCAGACTGGTAGCTCACAAAACCAATGTTAATATTTGAAGAGTATACTACATGTGAATGCCCCAAATGATTGGTACTCGTCCGCAAAGCTTTTTGATATAAGGCTTCAATGTGTAGGGATACAAGTATTCAAGTAAGGAAGTACATAATTAAGAAATCGCAGATATAAAAGTGCAAAATTGAGCAGGCACACAAATTATACGTGTTCAGATGATTGCTTATACTGGATGTTCCAAATTCATATTTACACACTTTAAACGGGAATAACAGGGAAAATATTTCTGATTGAGCTGCTTGTATTTGACGCCACAAGATCAACATTGGGTTGTGCGAATGTTTATAACAGTTATAAATGTTCAAATGTCCGGCTTCAGCTGCAAGACGACAAAGAGTAACTACAGTTCCCATTGGAGTGGATTCACAGGCGATCACATTTGCATCTATCATAGCATCCAGAGCCCGCGGCTATGTAGCGCACACAGTGTTCTTAGGAGTTTCCTACGGATAAAAATCAAACGGCGTTAAATCTGGAAGTCAGGTTGGATACTCAATTATTCATCTACTTAAATACCGCAAAACCAATTTTTAATCTACAAGTGACCATATGTCTCGATAATTTTGTGACGGTACACCACCCTGCTGGAAAAATCAATCGTCATCTGGGTAGAGTTGGTGAACAGCTGGCACAATTTTTTCCTGTTACAATAACTTTCACCTATCACCAACCCGCCAAAGTACAATGGCCCCGAAAGTCCTCGCAAACACACCGCACCACGCTAGTACCACAATGTGGTGATTTTCATCAGCCCAGTACACACACCTGCGGTGGCTGACAGTTCTATTAAACTTACGTGTTGCCCCAGGACNTTACAATAACTTTCACCTATCACCAACCCGCCAAAGTACAATGGCCCCGAAAGTCCTCGCAAACACACCGCACCACGCTAGTACCACAATGTGGTGATTTTCATCAGCCCAGTACNAATGGCCCCGAAAGTCCTCGCAAACACACCGCACCACGCTAGTACCACAATGTGGTGATTTTCATCAGCCCAGTACACACACCTGCGGTGGCTGACAGTTCTATTAAACTTACGTGTTGCCCCAGGACCAAACTATTACGTCAAAGAAATTTTCTTTATCTTAGCACACGTTTACAACGCACTAACAAAATTCTACGTGTCTGTCTGGGTCATCTTCTTTCATAGCGTGAAGCAACGTGGGAATGTAGGACCTTCACTTTACTTGCATTAAAATGCGATGGACACTTGATTTACTGACCATTGGCTCATTCGCAGCTTGCCATAAGGACTTAGACTTCCCGTGGACGTGTGAAATTGTGCAACACATCCCCCACACTGCATTCGGTCGTTGTCATTCTCTTCCTGCCGCACCGTCCTCTCTTCACACCGCTCACAGGTCCACCCCTCTCAAACTGTGTTATATAATAGTATCATTGTTACACGTGACGGTGGCGCTGTATCGAATTCTTCTCTCTATCGTCTCTGTACCTCAATCATTTTCTCACATTTCCCAAAAAANGTGACGGTGGCGCTGTATCGAATTCTTCTCTCTATCGTCTCTGTACCTCAATCATTTTCTCACATTTCCCAAAAATTGTTTAAATCCACTTACATTGCTAGAAAGAAAACTTCATTTCCTCCGCCATTCCCTGTAAAATTCTGGTGCTTCTGCACGTGGCTGTACACGGAATTAACAACAGCAGAATGGCTACATGTGCTTGCATACACATCGTTATCATTATAGTGTCAAACAAATTCATGTAGTTCAATTTGGTAGTCTTTAAAGGTTTTTCTGTTCTAAATGTAGAAAAAGGGTCAACATTAATTTTGGATATCCTGTATGGNGTGACGGTGGCGCTGTATCGAATTCTTCTCTCTATCGTCTCTGTACCTCAATCATTTTCTCACATTTCCCAAAAAAATTTTAAATCCACTTACATTGCTAGAAAGAAAACTTAATTTCCTCCGCCATTCCCTGTAAAATTCTGGTGCTTCTGCACGTGGCTGTACACGGAATTAACAACAGCAGAATGGCTACATGTGCTTGCATACACATCGTTATCATTATAGTGTCAAACAAATTCATGTAGTTCCATTTGGTAGTCTTTAAAGGTTTTTCTGTTCTAAATGTAGAAAAAGGGTCAACATTAATTTTGGATATCCTGTATGGTGCTTACGAAGGTAGCTGAGTAATCTTTTATTATACTAAATCCTAGAAAATCGTTATTTGAAATCAATTTTATTTATTAAACTCTTCGCACGACTTATAGAGGGGTTGAGAAAGGTTTGCAGAATGTGTTATGCCCTCTGAAAAGGTTGTCTGTACTTTACTTATCTCGTAACATGTGACAGTGTTTTTCTCTGTACAATTTCGCCTCTTTTTATGACATAAATTTCGACGGCGACAAAATTATTACATGCTCTAAAGAAAAAATTGAAATCTAAATATTTTATTTTCTATCTTAAAAACTCTACGCTTATGTTTCCTTACTCACTGTTATGATGGCGTGCGCAGGCCTTAATTCGGCAGCTTGCTTCAATGCGTCATTGCGCATAGGATTGAACCAAGTCAGTGTACAGAAGTTTGCAGCAATGGAGATTCCATTGCCCAATTTTTTTCGACAGCAAGTCTCCCATTCCTAGACTGAGAACCAAGCCACGATTGCGCAATGGTCCGACAATATAAGGCAGAGTAACAAATCGCGTGAGACTTTTCTTCACGACGCCGGCCTAACGAGATGTACCAACCACGTAATCTGTTTGATTATCAGTATTATGCTTGAATTTAACGCGGAACTTATACATAGTAAGTATCTATGGGACTTAACTAAGAAATTAAATTAATAATAAAAACACTCCGCCGATTATAATAATTAATTCGTTACATTTTTTAATAATATTGATGCAATTGATCCCTCTTTGTATTCTTATTGTTTCCCCGCCAGTTAACACACAAAAAGTTCGATTCTATTCTAATTAAAATGTAGGGTTTGAGCATAGGCATAAGCAGAGAAACTAATATAAATCAAAATACTTAATTTCTTTCAACCATAACAATATAGAAAAGTGTCTGTCTATCCCACTCATTTGAAACATTTTCGATTTCAAATTGTGACTATAAAGATATATTTGGACATGATACACTAAATTCAACTGTTAAAATAACAATTTGGTGGTTCAGAAAAAAATTATAAACACTGGAATGCTTCAAGAAGGAATTGTGACGAAAATCTGAAAATGCGACAACCACGAAGGGTTGGTTAACATGAGTAACAAGTGTATCACGATTATGAATATTAGCAGGTAGGAAATGAGATGAGAGCTCTCCTGTTTTTTCTGTATATTTAGGTTGTATTTGTACTAACTTATATATGGTGTTGTTGTGTGTATGTAAATGTTATAAAGTATCAAGAAAACACTAATGGAAAAATATGTATGCATGTGGTGATTTACATATAACGTTAGAGTATTAGTATCAAAATAATGTTTTAAAATAGAGCGGAGATTTTTTTCGTAGTGATATCAGACAAATATAAAAAAATTGTTTAAATATAACTGTAAATTATCTAACAAAAACTGTGAGTAACATAGAAACAAGTTTCTGTAATAAAAACGACAATTAGTTTATTCCGGTNCTCTACGCTTATGTTTCCTTACTCACTGTTATGATGGCGTGCGCAGGCCTTAATTCGGCAGCTTGCTTCAATGCGCCATTGCGCATAGGATTGAACCAAGTCAGTGTACAGAAGTTTGCAGCAATGGAGATTCCATTGCCCAATTTTTTTCGACAGCAAGTCTCCCATTCCTAGACTGAGAACCAAGCCACGATTGCGCAATGGTCCGACAATATAAGGCAGAGTAACAAATCGCGTGANCCCATTCCTAGACTGAGAACCAAGCCACGATTGCGCAATGGTCCGACAATATAAGGCAGAGTAACAAATCGCGTGAGACTTTTGTTCACGACGCTGGCCTAACGAGATGTACCAACCACGTAATCTGTTTGATTATCAGTATTATGCTTGAATTTAACGCGGAACTTATACATAGTAAGTATCTATGGGACTTAACTAAGAAATTAAATTAATAATAAAAACACTCCGCCGATTATAATAATTAATTCGTTACATTTTTTNATGGGACTTAACTAAGAAATTAAATTAATAATAAAAACACTCCGCCGATTATAATAATTAATTCGTTACATTTTTAAATAATATTGATGCAATTTATCCCTCTTTGTATTCTTATTGTTTCCCCACCAGTTAACACACAAAAAGTTCGATTCTATTCTAATTAAAATGTAGGGTTTGAGCATAGGCATAAGCAGAGAAACTAATATAAATCAAAATACTTAATTTCTTTCAACCATAACAATATAGAAAAGTGTCTGTCCATCCCACTCATTTGAAACATTTTCGATTTCAAATTGTGACTATAAAGATATATTTGGACATGATACACTAAATTCAACTGTTAAAATAACAATTTGGTGGTTCAGAAAAAAATTATAAACACTGGAATGCTTCAAGAAGGAATTGTGACGAAAATCTGAAAATGCGACAACCACGAAGGGTTGGTTAACATGAGTAACAAGTGTATCACGATTATGAATATTAGCAGGTAGGAAATGAGATGAGAGCTCTCCTGTTTTTTCTGTATATTTAGTTTGTATTTGTACTAACTTATATATGGTGTTGTTGTGTGTATGTAAATGTTATAAAGTATCAAGAAAACACAAATGGAAAAATATGTATGCATGTGGTGATTTACATATATCGTTAGAGTATTAGTATCAAAATAATGTTTTAAAATAGAACGGAGATTTTTTTCGTAGTGATATAAGACAAATATAAAAAAATGGTTAAAATATAACTGTAAATTATCTAACAAAAACTGTGAGTAACATAGAAACAAGTTTCTGTAATAAAAACGACAATTAGTTTATTCCGGTTGGTTTTCAGGAAAACCACACAAAATAACCAGAGGTAAAAATGTAAAAAAAAAAAAAAAAAAAAAAAAAAATTAATGCTTTTAGCTGTTTACCTTCATGACGCAGAATAAGAGTTTTGCTACGTAGGGAAAAGGAGATGCAGGAAAGGCATCGACGCATGCAAATTGTAAACACGGTTACGAGAGAAATCTGCATCGTGGATGGCTTTGAGCAGACTCCCTAGCGCTCCATATCGGAACCCTTTGTTTGCATCTCGTCATCTCTCTCACCTCCTCCACCCGCCCACAAAGAGTACGTCTCGTCTCTCCATCACGACCAGCTGAAGACTAAAACACCCAAGACCCTTTTCGAGTGGCACATCATTTTAGTCATCAAACCGCACAACATATTCGTTAACATGTATCGTGATGCGGTTGGCCAAAGCACTCTTTCCATTGTGAGAGACTCAAGTACATATAATTTTGCAGTGAGGGTTATGGTTTCTAATCCCGAAGAAGGCATATCATTGTGCCGTCACCTTTTTTGACGTTTTTGTATTATTGAGAAATTGGAACACTAAGAATTGTAATAAAAGAGTGTTACCAGAGGTTACCTTAATGTTTGATGGTCTGCTTCCCTACCTGTTGGTTTTCTGGACTATTGACCTACCGGGACTAAGTCTTTAAAACCTCTAAACCCAGCAACCTAATCGACTTGATTCAAGCTTGTATCAAGCTTGTCATGACAAGTCTGCGAGCTTGCATCAAGCCTGTTGAGCAAGCGAGAAAACTAGAATCAAGATATCTAGTCTCCATGCATCAAATTTGTAGCAAGTTTTATTTTTAAAACATGCTGATAACTTACATCGGCAAGTTGCAAGCAAAATAAAACAACATGCAAGTTCGACATTAGTATATGCAAGTAATTTAAAATTTGGCTTACATCATGCTTGATCTACACATGATATGACAAGCGTGCTAGTCAAGGCAAACTCTCTAGTCAAACTGCAATATTCTCATCTGCTTACTCGCTGTCCTCTTAACACGTTCGATGATGCAGTGAACGATATTATGACGTCCATGACCCGGATCTTAAGTGTAATTCTAAGCTATTTATGTAGTTGGTCACAAATTTCGACTCCACATTTTGCATAATAATCCAGNATTAGTATATGCAAGTAATTTAAAATTTGGCTTACATCATGCTTGATCTACACATGATATGACAAGCGTGCTAGTTAAGGCAAACTCTCTAGTCAAACTGCAATATTCTCATCTGCTTACTCGCTGTCCTCTTAACACGTTCGATGATGCAGTGAACGATATTATGACGTCCATGACCAGGATCTTAAGTGTAATTCTAAGCTATTTATGTAGTTGGTCACAAATTTCGACTCCACATTTTGCATAATAATCCAGTATAATCATTATTATATGTATTCGCCAATACACTGAGGATAAAGTTTTTTTTTTAAAAATCAAACAATGCTTGTATGGCGCAACGAATCTAATTGTCTGTATAGGGATAGTGAAATATTTTGGTCTTGAAACCAAATTATTTTGTTGGTTGGTGCAACTAATAAGTTGTTTGTCTCTACGTGTATTACAGTTTCGGTTAATATAAAAAAAATTTCAGCCTGAAAGAAATTCGATCCTAATCCATCTGCGCCTGAGCGCTACACCCTTGCGTTTTCAGATATCACAACTGATGAAAAAGAAATGTGTTTAAATTCATACATTTCAAATACAGGACAACGTTCGCAAATAAATATTTCAGTTTTGTAGATTTAATTTTTAGTTTCATGTTGAGATTTTTTGTTAGGATGTATATTTCATTAATAAGCATCAATACATTCACTTACAAACACTGCTGCTATCTTAATTGTCACATTTAATAATAAACTCTCGAGCCGTATTTTAGATCGAAGGCAATCAAATGAGTGGTCAAACAAATACAGGGGATGGACAAAATAATATGAACACCTTACATATACACAATATTTATTTATTAATAAGGTTTTGGGCCACCATTTGCTTTTAGAACATCTGCAATTCTTCGCGGAATAGATTCGTAGAGTGTCTGAATAGTTTCCAACGGAATATTGTCCCATTATTGTACCAAAACAGCCGCCAATTGCTTCAATGATGTTGGAGATGGAAATCTGCTCCTCACTCTCTGCTCTAAAATTCCCCATAACGGTTCAATTATATTGAGGTCTGGCGGTTGTTTGATGATATTCTGATGCTCCTCAAACCAAGACTGAACCTTTTTGGCTGTGTGTATGGGCACATTATCATCTTGGAATATGGCAGTGTTTGGCAGCAATATGCTAGTCATAGTAAGAACTTCATCATTGAGGATGTCGACGTATTCATTCGCAGTAATCTGGCCAGTGATGTGAATGAGAGGACCAGCTGAATACGACGATATAGCCCCCAAAATCATAACGGAACCTCCCCCATGCTTGACTGTAGGAAGCAGGCAGTCCGGATCGTAGGCTTCTTTGGGGGTCTCCATGCATAAACCCGGCCATTTGTAGGAAACAATGTAAATGATGATTCATCGGACCATACCACATTCTTCCAATCATCAAGTGTACAGGTTTTATGATCGTGGCACCACTTCTTTCACATCTTAGCGTTGGCTCCCGTTATAAAGGGTTTCGCAATTGCAGCCCTTCCATGAATGTTAGCTTTGTGGAGCTCCCGCCGTACTGTTTTTGTCGAAACAGTATTACTCAAGTGAGTGTTGAGTTCTGCTGTCACTTTTTCCGCGGTAGTTTTATGTTGTCTGGCCACAATTCTTTTTAATGTTAGTCGGTCTCTGTCAGTTAACTTTGGGCTTCGCCCACTTTTCCTCTTCGCCGGTGATGTTTTACCATGTTTTGTGTATGTTGTCATTACCGTGGATACTGTTGCTCATGAAGAGTTAAACAATTCAGCTGTTTTCGTCACAGACGCTCCCACTAACCGAGCACCAACGATTTGCCCTCTTTCGAAGTCTGAGAGATCACATATTTCACCCATCGCTTGTTTTAACCGTCGCAGAACAAAGCGAATAATACACTGAAATATAACCTACAAGACTTGGTACGTAAACTGTGCAATACATACGCGTCGCATTATTTACATGGAAGCAGTGTTGCCAACATGCAACAAAATGTACTATATTGCATGGTGTTCATATTATTTTGTCCATCCCCTGCACGTACAGTTAAGTGAACTAAATGTTTTGTTGGCAGTCTAATTTAATTTGGCCCAATACTGATGTTATCTTAATTCAAGCCTGTATTTTGTTAGATTAGCGAAATTAATTTTGTGACTTTTCAAAGTTTTGCTTACTCAATCAAATTTTTTTTTGGGGCACCTAAATATATTTTTGGCCCTATGAGAACCAATATTTGTTTGGCTTAAACGAACTTTTCCCCCAATGTAGGGTCGTCTCATCCCCCCAATTATTTGCCTAGTTTGTGTATACATAGAATTCAATGTCTCGTTTCGAAGGAAAGTACAACAATTCCTCAAAATTAAATAGCTATCTTGATGTTCTGTAGTGTTACTCTGACTTTCACGATGATTAGAATGTTTGCATTTATGGTAATTTCCAGTTAACATTATTTATATCACCATATCTACTATTCTCAAGATTCGTCATAAAAATCGGGATGTGACTTATTTGGGGACACGGTCTTCAGTCTTACGTGAATACGCCTGTGTTACTGGGAATATATTTTTGTGTATATGGGAATGAAATGAAAGTAAAGAAATTTATACTTCGCTTTTATGACTTAANGTTACTGGGAATATATTTTTGTGTATATGGGAATGAAATGAAAGTAAAGAAATTTATACTTCGCTTTTATGACTTAATTCGGCAGATACATACGAGACAATTCTATCTGCAGCAAAATCAGCGCGCCAGCACATCGGAGTCGCGAGATATTACAGCCCGAAAATTTTCGCCCAGGTCCAAAATTATCACGCCGCGGGTCCCCACCCACGTCTCACGAAAGAGCGGCTCCAACTCGATGTCATGCTCGCATCGTATTTGTATAACGGATCAAACGAGAGCACATTTATTTCACTCGTATTGTTATTCACGAGGGCATAGTGTCGGAATGTATCACTCTGTAAACGTTACGTACATCAACATCTCCGTCCCGGTACTCCATGAGTCGGTTTGATTATATAGACATATTTTCGTTAACGCAAACAAAATAAGAGCGTAGAATGGAGTATAATTATAAACACTTTAATTTTTATTTTAATAATTTGAAATGCCAAACATTTTTAACTGTTTTTTATTTCCTTAAAGCCCAGTAACACGGGAATGTCTCNACATTACGTACATCAACATCTCCGTCCCGGTACTCCATGAGTCGGTTTGATTATATAGACATATTTTCGTTAACGTAAACAAAATAAGAGCGTAGAATGGAGTATAATTATAAACACTTTTATTTTAATTTTAATAATTTGAAATGCCAAACATTTTTAACTGTTTTTTATTTCCTTAAAGCCCAGTAACACGGGAATGTCTCACTCTATTTTGAGGAACAACTAAAGTGAAAAATTCATTTGCGAAGTTTCAGTCATTTTCTTGCAGTTATAAAAACTTTTACTTCAAACAGAAATTGTATAGTGATTTCTAAAGTGAACATAAAAGTGAGTTATGACTGAACAGTTCCATTATTTACATCGTGTATGGTAAATTATTTCCTTTTTATTTACAGGTTTTTATGAGATTGCAGAAGTTTGATACTTCTACGATGTTTCACAATTTACAAGTTAATGACCTCTTCAATAATCTTGCAAACGCCACAGGACACAATGACTGTACGTAGCAGTAGAACAAATTATGGCATATTCACCTGAGTTTGTTCTCGTTCTAATCTGCTGCTGGTATGATGTTTCAGTAAATGTACCTAGTACAAGGATAGTGTTGAATTATTTTAGTACGATATTCAGCTACAGTTTCACGTGCTGCAAACAAATAATAATTAGATTGGTTTTGTGCTTGGTTTTTTTCACAACAATTAAAATACGGGTTTCGTTACGTGAAACACTACGATTAACGATTAAAAGACCAAAGCTATAGAAACGACAGCTAAAAAAATAGAATTACTATTTGGTGGAAGATTATACTTAACATATTCAAACCCATAGTGCAGAAGTGTCTAAATAACACATGCAATTATTTTAGCTGTACTGTGTGAGGTTCAATGCGCAATAATCTTCTCTGTGGGTAATTAATTTATTTCTAAACTTTGTTAATTGGTTGTGATAACGAAAAAAAATATTGTGTTGCCTTAGAGTACAGTACGCTTAGTAAAATTTCATAAATTTAATAGTGTTTGAAAGTGTTAAAGAGTTTTTATATTTGTGTTAATTTTTTCATTGGAGCACGGTATGTTTTACATTCCAGGAATTACAAAGGATAATGTCGCATTCCAATGATATGTTGTGCACAGAAAAAGAAAAAGACACTAAATAATTACGCCAGTAGAATGAAAAATGGAAGTTGAGCGCATCGGCGTCTGGCGTGGGAGCGTCGGATCTGATCATGCTCTGTCATTACGGTCGCCCAGCGTCCATTTTCCCTCAGTTTCCTTTTTCCCCTCTAAATATACCATTTTTTACTCTAAGTTAACTAAATTACCCTCAAAATTTCTCTTTCCCCCCTCAAAATTGAGCGTTTTCCCTCAAAAAGCACCGATCCCCTGAGTTGCAAAAGAGTCGCAGAAAGGCACTTTTCGATCCATCAGAAGGATTTGAGAGGCTCGCTTCTCGAGAACAGAGCAGTGGCGGCCATATTGGATTTATATGAATCAAGTATGCAAAATCGATACACACGGTCCAGGGTCTGGCATCAGACCTGACCATCAGCTATCATGTCCACCATTTAAGATGTCAGTGACCTTGACATTTGACCTTGACACCGTGCCCATTACCTTATTTAACCTTATACACAAAAAAAAATTCAAAAAAATCAGAAAAATTTTTTTTTTTCAATATTTAAAAATTATTAATAAATATATAAAAATCTCACAAATTTCCTAACAATTTCAAATAATTACAAAAAACGTCAAAAATTATTTTTTTTATATATATAAATTCTAAAAGTTCCAAAAAATTTCAACATATTTAGATAAACCGTGACTGAAGACCCAAGATCTTTGACTGAAAACTCCAAACCCTTGACTCAAGACCCAAGCCTCAAGGCCATTGACTCAAAACGCTTGACTCAAGACCTCTGACTCAAAACTCAAGATACTTGACCCAAAACCCTTGACTCAAATGTCAAGACTCAATAACCTTGGCTCAAAACTCAAGACTCGAGACTCTTAACTCACGACTCAAGACTCAAGACTCAAAACTCATAACTCAAGTCTCAAGACTCAAGACCCTTGACCCAAGACTAAAAACTCAACACTCTAAACCCTTTACTAAAGACTCGATCCAAGATCCTAGACCAAAAGTAAAAAAATTAAAATTTTGAATGTTTGGGCATAAAGGGGCCCGGAGCTCTGTCATCCCGGTCTTTCGGTTACCATGTTACGATGTCACCCGACCACCATATTAAATCCAAGTGACCTTCAACTTGATCTTTGACTTTGACCTCACACCCATGATCTTAGATAACCTTGCACCCTAAAATAAATTCTTAAAATTTTTATAATATCAAAAAATTGCAAAAAAATATTTAAAAAAAATACACAGACTTGTTTTTCAATAATATTTAGATAAATTTTGCAATCTTTGCACCAATCAGAACAGCAATTAGCACCATAATCAGAACTGCAATCAGCAACGCAATTAGCACTGCAATCAGCAAGCCACATCAATCCACTCTAATCTACACACCAATCTACTCTCCAATCCACACATCAACCAACACTAATACACACACAAATACACTCACCAATCCACAAACCAAACCACACCAATTCACACACCTATCCACACAAATCCACAAAACCATTCCGCAACAATCCACACACCAAGCCACACCAATCCACAACAATTCACACACCAATGTACACACCAATCAACTTACAAATCCACATCAATCTATACCAATCCATAGCAATCCACACCAATCCAAACCAATTCACGCCAATCCTTCGCATTCCTCATCCTCAATACACAGCAATCCAGGAAAATCCTTCTCAGTCCTCCTACACGATTGACCGCAACCAATGCCATTCCTTCGATTAATCCCAACCCTTCGACACATCCCAATCCTTTGCAATCCTCCTTGAAAATCCATAACAACCCAGGCCATATACTTAAATCAATCTCAATCCTTGGATCAATCCCAATCCTTGGATCAATCCGAATCCTTAGCAATTCTCCTCCGCATTCCGCAGCAATCTATGCCAATCCTTAGATCAATCCCAATCCTTCTGACCAATCCCAATACTTTGATCAATCCCAATCATTCTACCAATCCCAATCCTTCGATATATCCCAATCCTTCTTATAAATTCCAATCCTTATCAATCCGGATCCTTTGATCAATTTCAATCCTTTCATCTATCCTTCGATCAATACTTTGGTTTGTCTCCCGCCCATATGTACAGAAATTATATTAATTCGCAAACTGTCTCCAAATTTGTGCATGTCGACAGAATTAATGTTTTGTGTGTGGTCTATCCATACAATTTTATTATAAAGTATTTATTATCATTTTATATGCTGATCTTTCCGTTTATATACGAGTGCTCATAGCACCACTTTAAAGTTGGGGGGAGGAGGAAAGAATACAACACACAAAAATAAAAAAATTATATTATTTTATCATAATATTTTAATAATATTTTATAATTACAATTTCAGAAAAAAATAAGATCATCATTTCACGCGATATATCCCCGATACTTCAGTTTACGTNGATACTTCAGTTTACATAATGTTTGAAGAAATCTCGTTAATGTGCGAGAAATAACCGCGTAAATCAAATATCTGAGTCTATCAACAAGTTCTGTCGGATATACGGGATATAGGTAGCCAGTATTCTCGGCGTCTTCTGCCTTCTTGATGTTGCTTGTTGCAGCAAATGTGTTGGAGTGGTGTGTCAATGCATCGAGAAAATCACCATAATCTTCTTC
Source organism: Clitarchus hookeri (assembly GCA_002778355.1). Taxonomy (NCBI): domain Eukaryota; kingdom Metazoa; phylum Arthropoda; class Insecta; order Phasmatodea; family Phasmatidae; genus Clitarchus; species Clitarchus hookeri. The sequence goes on from NQII01001285.1 coordinate 470,051, forward strand.
AGCACTATCACTGCCCTCATGTTCATTTTCATCTATGCTCTCTTCATGCTCATCTTCACCTCCTGTTTTGTATTCTATAACAAAATTTGATGAGAATGAACATGAGGATTGTTATAGTGCTGAAGACGACGATGGCGATTTTCTCGATGCACTGACACACCCCACCAACACATTTGCTGCAACAAGCGATACGAAGACGGCAGAAGACGCCGAGAATACTGGCTACCTATATCCCGAAGACCCAATGTACTTGTTGATAGACTCAGATATTTTACTGACCTTTAAAATGCTGGGATCTCTCTCACATTACTGAGATATCTTCAATTATTAGTAAACTGAAAGATCGGGGATATATCGCAGGATATGATAAACTGGTTTCTTCTTAAATTTTAATTACAAAAAATTATAAATTATTATTATTAAATAATTTATTTTTCTTTATTTTAGTGTGTCGTATCCTTTTTCCTGGAGACAGTTAGCGAACGAATGTAATTACTTTACATATGGGTAAGGGACAAACCGAAGGATTGATCAAAGGATCGATCGAAATATTGGGATTGATCGAAGGATAGGGATTGATTGAAGGATTGAGATTGATGGAAGGATTGGGATTGATCAGAAGGATTCGCATTGATTGCTGCGGATTGCGGAGGAGGATTGCTAAGGTTTTGGATTGATCCAAGGATTGGGATTGATAGAAGGATTAGGATTAATCGAAGGAATGGTATGAGTTTCTGTGAAAGTTGCAGGAGGATTTCGAAGGATTGTCGTGGNATTTTAATAATTTGAAATGCCAAACATTTTTAACTGTTTTTTATTTCCTTAAAGCCCAGTAACACGGGAATGTCTCACTCTATTTTGAGGAACAACTAAAGTGAAAAATTCATTTGCGAAGTTTCAGTCATTTTCTTGCAGTTATAAAAACTTTTACTTCAAACAGAAATTGTATAGTGATTTCTAAAGTGAACATAAAAGTGAGTTATGACTGAACAGTTCCATTATTTACATCGTGTATGGTAAATTATTTCCTTTTTATTTACAGGTTTTTATGAGATTGCAGAAGTTTGATACTTCTACGATGTTTCACAATTTACAAGTTAATGACCTCTTCAATAATCTTGCAAACGCCACAGGACACAATGACTGTACGTAGCAGTAGAACAAATGATGGCATATTCACCTGAGTTTGTTCTCGTTCTAATCTGCTGCTGGTATGATGTTTCAGTAAATGTACCTAGTACAAGGATNCATATTCACCTGAGTTTGTTCTCGTTCTAATCTGCTGCTGGTATGATGTTTCAGTAAATGTACCTAGTACAAGGATGGTGTTGAATTATTTTAGTACGACATTCAGCTACAGTTTCACGTGCTGCAAACAAATAATAATTATATTGGTTTTGTGCTTGGTTTTTTTCACAACAATTAAAATACGCGTTTCGTTACGTGAAAAACTACGATTAACGATTAAAAAACCAAAGCTATAGAAACGACAGCTAAAAAAATAGAAATGCTGTTTGGTGGAAGATTATACTTAACATATTCAAACCCATAGTACAGAAGCGTCTAAATAACACATGTAATTATTTTAGCTGTACTGTGTGAGGTTCAATGCGCAATAATATTCTCTGTGGGTAATTAATTTATTTCTAAACTTTGTTAATTGGTTGTGATAACGAAAATAAATATTGTGTTGCCTTAGAGTACAGTACGCTTAGTAAAATTGCATAAATTTAATAGTGTTTGAAAGTGTTAAAGAGTTTTTATATTTGTGTTAATTTTTTTATTGGAGCACGGTATATTTGACATTCCAGGAATTACAAATGATAATGTCGCATTCCAAAGATATGTTGTGCACAGAAAAAGAAAAAGACACTAAATAATTACGCCAGTAGAATGAAAAATGGAAGTTGAGCGCATCGGCGTCTGGCGTGGGAGCGTCGGATCTGATCATGCTCTGTCATTACGGTCGCCCGGCGTCCATTTTCCCTAAGAGTTTCCTTTTTCCCCTCTAAATAGACCGTTTTTCACTCTAAGTCAACTAAATTAACCTCAAAATTTCTCTTTCCCCCCTCAAAATTTAGCGTTTTCCCTCAAAAAGCACCGATCCCCTGAGTTGCAAAACGAGTCGCAGAAAGGCACTTTTCGATCCATCAGAAGGATTTGGGAGGCTCGCTTCTCATGAACAGAGCAGTGGCGGCCATATTGGTTTTATATGAATCAAGTATGCCAAATCGATACACACGGTCCAGGGTCTGGCATCAGACCTGACCATCAGCTATCATGTCCACCATTTAAGATGTCAGTGACCTTGCCATTTGACTTTGACAGCGTGCCCATGACCTTAGATAACCTTATGCACAAAAATAAATTCTAAAAAATTAGAAAAAAAATATTTTAAAAATATTTAAAAATTATTAATAAATATATAAAAATCTCACAAATTTCCTAACAATTTCAAGTAATTACAAAACACTTCAAAAATTATTTTTAAATATATATAAATTCCAAAAATTCTAAAAAATGTCAACATATTCAGATAAACCGTGACTGAAGACCCAAGACCTTTGATTCAAAACTCCAAACCCTTGACTCAAGACTCAAGCCTCAAGGCCATTGACTCAAAACGCTTGACTCAAGACCTCTGACTCAAAACTCAAGATACTTGACCCAAAACCCTTGACTCAAGGGTCAAGACTCAATAACCTTGGCTCAAAACTCAAGACCCGAGACTCTTAACTCACGACTCAAGACTCAAGACTCAAAACTCAAAACTCAAGTCTTAAGACTCAGGACCCTTGACCCAAGACTAAAAACTCAAGACTCAAAACCCTTTACTAAAGACTTGATCCAAGATCCTAGACCAAAAATTAAAAAATTAAAATTTTGAATGTTTGGGCATAAAGGGGCCCGGAGCTCTGTCATCCCGGTCTTTCGGTTACCATGTTACGATGTCACCCGACCACCATATTAAATCCAAGTGACCTTCAACCTGATCTTTGACTTTGATCTCACGCCCATGATCTTAGATAACCTTGCATCCTAAAATAAATTCTTGAAATTTTTATAAAATCAAAAAATTGCAAAAAAATATTTTTCAAAAATACACAGACTTGTTTTTCAATAATATTTCGATAAATCTCGCAATCTTTGTACCAATCAGAACAGCAATTAGCACCACAATCAGAACTGCAATCAGCAACACAATTAGCACTGCAATCAGCAATCCACATCAATCCACTCTAATCCACACACCAATCTACACTCCAATTCACACATCAACCAACACTAATACACAAACCAAAACACTCACCAATCCACAAACCAAACCACACCAATTCACACACCTATCCACACAAATCCACAAAACCATTCCGCAACAATCCACACACCAAGCCACACCAATCCACAACAATTCACACACCAATGTACACACCAATCAACTTACAAATCCACATCAATCTATACCAATCCATAGCAATCCACACCAATCCAAACCAATTCACGCCAATCCTTCGCAATCCTCATCCTCAATCCAGAGCAATCCACGAAAATCCTTCTCAGTCCTCCTACACGATTGACCGCAACCAATGCCATTCCTTCGATTAATCCCAACCCTTCGGCACATCCCAATCCTTTGCAATCCTCCTTGACAATCCATAGCAACCCAGGCCATATACTTCGATCAATCTCAATCCTGGGATCAATCCCAATCCTTGGATCAATCCGAATCCTTAGCAATTCTCCTCCGCATTCCACAGCAATCTATGCCAATTTTTAGTCAATCCCAATCCTTAGATCAATCCCAATCCTTCTGACCAATCCCAATACTTTGATCAATCCCAATCATTCGACCAATCCCAATCCTTCGATATATCCCAATCCTTCTTATCAATTCCAATCCTTCTATCAATCCGGATCCTTTGATCAATTTCAATCCTTCCATCTATCCTTCGATCAATCCTTTGGTTTGTCTCCGGCCCATATGTACAGAAATTATATTAATTCGCAAAATGTCTTCAAATTTGTGCATGTCGATAGAATTAATGTTTCGTGTGTAGTCTATTCATACTATTTTATTATAAAGTATTTATTATCATTTTATATGCTGATCTTTCCGTTTATATACGAGTGCTGATAGCACCACTTTAAAGTTGGGGGGAGAAGGAAAGAATACAACACACAAAAATAAAAAAAATATATTATTTTATCATAATATTTTAATAATATTTTATAATTACAATTTCAGAAAAAAATAAGATCATCATTTCACGCGATATATCCCGATACTTCAGTTTACATAATGTTTGAAGAAATCTCGTTAATGTGCGAGAAATAACCGCGTAAATCAAATATCTGAGTCTATCAACAAGTTCTGTCGGATATACGGGATATAGGTAGCCAGTATTCTCGGCGTCTTCTGCCTTCTTGATGTTGCTTGTTGCAGCAAATGTGTTGGAGTGGTGTGTCAATGCATCGAGAAAATNTCATAATATTTTAATAATATTTTATAATTACAATTTCAGAAAAAAATAAGATCATCATTTCACGCGATATATCCCGATACTTCAGTTTACATAATGTTTGAAGAAATCTCGTTAATGTGCGAGAAATAACCGCGTAAATCAAATATCTGAGTCTATCAACAAGTTCTGTCGGATATACGGGATATAGGTAGCCAGTATTCTCGGCGTCTTCTGCCTTCTTGATGTTGCTTGTTGCAGCAAATGTGTTGGAGTGGTGTGTCAATGCATCGAGAAAATCACCATCATCTTCTTCAGCACTATCACTGCCCTCATGTTCATTTTCATCTATGCTCTCTTCATGCTCATCTTCACCTCCTGTTTTGTATTCTATAACAAAATTTGATGAGAATGAACATGAGGATGGTTATAGTGCGGAAGACGATGATGGCGATTTTCTCGATGCACTGACACACCCCACCAACACATTTACTGCTACAAGCGATACGAAGAAGGCAGAAGACGCCGAGAATACTGGCTACCTATATCCCGAAGACCCAAATGAACTTGTTGATAGACTCAGATATTTTACTGACCTTGAAAACGCTGGGATCTCTCTCACATTACTGAAATATCTTCAATTATTAGTCAACTGAAAGATCGGAGATACATCGCAGTATATGATGAACTGGTTTCTTCTTAAATTTTAATTACAAAAAATAATAAATTATTATTATTAAATAATTTATTTTTCTTTATTTTAGTGTGTCGTATCCTTTTTTCCTGGAGACAGTTAGCGAACGAATGTAATTACTTTACATATGGATAAGGGACAAACCGAAGGATTTATCAAAGGATCGATCGAAAGATTGGGATTGATCGAAGGATAGGGATTGATTGAAGGATTGAGATTGATCGAAGGATTGGGATTGATCAGAAGGATTCGCATTGATTGCTGCGGATTGCGGAGGAGGATTGCTAAGGTTTTGGATTGATCCAAGGATTGGGATTGATCGAAGGATTAGGATTAATCGAAGGAATGGTATGAGTTTCTGTGAAAGTTGCAGGAGGATTTCGAAGGATTGTCGTGGATTGCTGTGGATTAAGGAGGAGGATTGCGAATGATTGGTGTGTGGTTTGGTATGGATTGGTTTGGATTTGTGTGTATTGTATGTTGATTTGTCTGTGAATTGATGTGGATTGGCGTGTAAATTGGTGTGGATTGGTGTGTAGTTGGTGTGTGTATTAATGCGGATTGGTTGGTAGATTGATGTGGATATGGGTGTGGATTGGTGTGTGGATTCATGTGTGTATTGGAATGGATTGTTGTGGATTGGTGTGTGGATTTGTGTTGATTGTTGCGTGGGTTCTTGTAAATTGGTTTGTGGATTTGTGTGTGGATAGGAGTGTGGAATTGTGTGTGGGTTGGAGTGAGGATTGGTGTGTGGATTGTATTGGATTGCCATGGATGGCCAATTGCATTGCTAATTTCGATGCTATTTGCGGCACTGATTGATGGAAATATTGCGAGATTGATCTAATGATTGATAGAAAATTAAATCTTCAATTTCCTAATTTGTAAATTTTTTTGGAAATTTTTTGAATTTATAAAAAAAAATAGAATTTATTTTTGGGTACACGGATAACCAATGTCATAGGCACGGGGTCAAGATCAAAGGTAAAGTTCAAGGTCACTTCGATTCAATATGGTTGTTGGGTGGTATCAAAAGATGGCAGCCGAAATACCGGAATGACAAAGCATTATGGCATCTTCAGCTCCGAGCCCCTTTATGCCCAAACATTCGAAATTATTTATTTTTTAATTTTTGGTCTAGGATCTTTGGTAAGAGTCTTGAGTCTTGAGAATTGAGTAAATGGTCTTGAGTCTTGAGTCTTAAGTTTTTAGTCATGGGTCAACTATCTTCAGTATTGACACAATGGTCTTGACTCTTAGTCAATGGTCTTGAGGCTTGTGTCTTGGGTCAAGTGTTTTGAGTCAAGCATATTGAGTCTTGAGTCTTGTATCTTGTATCATTAGTCTTGCATCCTGAGTGTTGAGTCAAAAGGTCTTCAGTCTCGAATCTTAAGTCAAGTGTCTTGAGTTTCGAGTCTTGGGTCAAGGGTCTTGAGACTTGAGTTAAAGGTCTTTATTCAAGGGTTTTGAGTAAAACGTTTTGATTCTTGAGTTTTGAGTCAAGAGTCTTGAGTCTTTAGTCAAGTGTTTTGAGATTTAAGTCAAGCGACTTGAATCTTGAGACAAGAGTCTTAAGTCAAGGTTTTTGAGTCAAACATTTTGAGTATTGAGTAAAAGGCTCTTTATTCTTAAATTTTGATAAATTGAGTCAAGCATATTGAGCCTTGGGTCAATGGTCTTGAGTCTTGTGTCTTGAGTCTTGAAACATAAGTCTAAGTTCTTAATTCTTCAGTTAAGTGTCTTAAGTCTTGAGCCAAGGGCCTTGTGTCGAGTGTTTTAGTTGAGTCAAGAGTCAAGAGTCAAGGTTCTTGAGTCTTGAGTCAAGTTTCCTAAGTCTTGAGTGAAGGGTCTTGAGTGAAGGGTCTTGAGTTTTGAGTCAAAATTCAAGGATCTTGTGTAAAGTGTTTTGAGACAAGCTATTTCAATCTTGTGACAAAGGTCTTGGATCAAGGGTTTTGACTCAATCAATTTGAGTCAGGGTTCTTAAGTCTTGAGTCAAGGGTCAATAATCTTGAGTTTTGAGTCTTGAGTCTTGGGTAATGGGTCTTGAGTCTATTGTCAAAGGTTTTTTGGAAATCTGTAAAAATATTTTTATAAATTTTTGGGATTTTAAATTTTTGTGAGTATTTTTCAAAAAAATTTTTATTAATTTTAATTTTTTTTGGAAATTTTTGTGGTTTTTAGATATTTTTAATAATTTTGAAAAAACTTGAAAACAAATTATTTGGAATTTTCTTGGATATTTTGAAAATTTCTTGTTTCAAGGTCATCCAAGGTCATTGGTACAGTGTCAAGGTGTCAAAGGTCAAGGTAACTTACATCTAACATGGTGGACAAGATGGCTGGCATAACCAAGATGGCTAATGGTCAGGTTTGTCTGCGTAACCTGGACCATAGGTGTCGATTTGACATACCCTATATCTATAAACCAATATGGCCACCACTGCTCTGACCTTGAGCGAGCCTCCCAAATCCTCCTCATGTATCGAAAAGTGCCTTTCTGCGGCTCATTTTTAACTTACTTTCCGAACGAAAGAAAGCCTTATGAGATCACTTCCCCTCTCTCTGTGTATATACCTGTGCGTATATATATGTGGGTGCTTGCGTGTGTCTTTACTTGTGTGTGTCCGCTTTCAATTTTTGAACACTTTGACAGAATTTCACCAAACTTGGTACACATGTAATACTTAGTAAGGAAACGGGACTTTTGTAAGTTTAGACCACGTCATAGAGTGTCATTACTTTCAAAATAGTGGCCATTTTAAAATTTTGGGTGAAATGTCATATATCGGGAACCATTCAACATATTTCAACAAAATTTTGTATGCTGGCAGAGTATCATGTAAGCATTAAATTTTGAAATGGGTATTGTTGTTAGTCCGCCATTTTGGAAATAGCACGAATTTAAAAAATAATTATTTTGCTTTATATCTTGAAAACTATCGAACCAATTCTCACCCGATTTCGTACATAGGTAGTGCAATGGTAGTCTATGTAAACTTTAGTAATTGAAATTCATTTGTTACTTATTTTTAAAATGGCGGCCAAAATATAGATTTTTAAGTTTGTATAGTATATCTGCCATACCATTTAGCCAATTTTGACAAAATTTTGTATACCGAGAGTATTTACAACAATCATCGTATAAAAGAACAAATAACCACTTTTGTCTGCCATTTTGGAAGATAGGCCATAATAATACATAAAGTTATTATGTCATAATTAGGTAAATAATTAAACGATAGCTACGAAATTTGGCAAACAATAAGTGCTAATGCAGATTATGTTAAGTAGTATGTTTTAAGCATGTCATAGACTTATTTTCAGAATGGCGCTTGTATAGACATTATAGTTTAGAATGCTATATCATCGAAACTATGTAATCAATTGCGACATAACTTTGTATTCTGACAGTAGACATTGCGTATATCAACTGTATCTACATAAAGCATTTTTTGTCCTCCATTTTGTAAGATAGTGCCATGCGAGTAAATAAAGTTGTTTTGTCGTTTCTCGGGAAACAAATAACAGATTCCTTCCAATTTTGACAAACGAATAGTACTGCAGCAGGTAGTGTAAAATGGTGTGTTTTATGTATGTCAGGCACTTTAATTCAAAATGGTGGATATATGAATATTTAAGCTCAGTATACTTTATTGATGAAACAAATTTAAAGTTGACTTTGTATGCTGGCATTAACTATTACAAATATAAAATTTGTCTATGCAGAGCCTCATTTCTCTATTATTTTGTAATATAGTCCTACCAATTAAAATATAATAATATTATCGCGTGTATCGGCAATCAATCATTCCATTCTTACAAAATTTAACGATGATGTTTTACTGTGTTAAGCCGTAATAATAAATATACTTTTTTTAATGGGACACACTTATTTTCAGAATGGCTGCTATAAAGTAATTTAATTTTTGTGGGAGATATCTACGAAACTATGTAATCTATTTTAACTTATCTTTGTATATTGGCATTATACAATCATCTAAGTTGCTACAACAATACTTTTTGCCCTCCATTTATGAAGAGCGTCACATGATAATTATGGAGGTTTTATGCCATGTCTCGAGACCAATCAACCTATTCCCACCAAATGTTACACTGGAACTTTTCAAATTAATTTGAACCAAATTGTTCACACCATAGATGCTACAGAAGGCCTTGTATATTTTCATGATTTAAATGGGTAAGATAAAATGGCACCTTCATAAATTATTTAGGTAAGTTTGACATATATATTAAACAATTTATCCAAATTCAACCAAAAATTTTATACACACAGTATTCATTAGAATCATCGTATACAGAGACTTTTTTCTAGCAACTTTTTACGATAACATCAAATAAGAAAATGAAGTTTTTATGTCATATCTCTGGAACCAAACAACCTATTTACATAAGATATATACACAAGTACCGCTAAGGTAAGTCATGTAAACTTGCATGTTATATGTGGCTCAGTCACTTATTTCCAAAATAAAGGCCCTCTAAATGTTTTATGTAAGTGAACACTATCATTCTAAACATTAGACTGGTTGAATGGGAAGTCTATACCTCTAATGTGCTCTCCGTAATACAGTGGAGTGCACACTAGGTTATAAAACGAGGTTTTCTGGGTTAAATTCCCGGGTAAAGCATGTGTGTATTTGTAATTGTCTCATTACTCTTTCATAAGATTCTGGTTTAATTGCGTTATTACTTTCAAAGAGAAGTTAAGTCCTTCCTACCAACTGAGCTTTTAAGCAATTATTTAAAAATTAATTGCACCCATGTTGATGAAAGTAGGCTCATTAGTTATACCAGTAACGTTTTGTTGCAGCAGGGGAATCGGTGCTTTTTTGAGGGAAAGAATGTAGATTTTGAGGGAAAAGTGAAATTTTAAGTGAAATAGTGAAATTTTTAGTGAAATTTTGTCGATATTGAGGGGAAAATGGTCGATTTTGAGGAGAAAAAGGGACGTTTCGAGGGAAAATGACTGCCGGGCGACCGTAATGACAGAGTATGAACAACTCGGACGCTCCGACGCCAGACGCCGATGCGCCCAACTTCCCTATTTCATTCTACTTACACCGGTTATAGAACGTACAGAATTGCGAGGTACAGATTGTCCGCAAAACGCAAATTCTGCAGTTCTCCAGTTATTGCGTGTTAAACTGACTGATTTGAGTTAATATACTCATTTTGCTCAGATAAAACTATTCAACCCAATCTGTACACCAGTGCCTCTCAATTACTTGTCACCAAGGCCAAATTTTTTTTTTATCAAGGATAGGGCCAGACGTTGTATATTATAATCTTACCATATTTCGTTATACGAAATCACCAATGCATGTGTCATGCGAGTGCGACTGTGTCACACCTAGCACGACTTGTCAGGCGTAGGGTGTAAGGCAGTGTTATGGCGTTACCTACAAAAGATTTCTTTTTAATTATTTACCAGGGTTAGGCCAATCTGTAAACTTCCGCGGGCTGCCTTTTGAGAACCACTAGTGAACACAATGAGTTACTGAGTGAGTTAGTATTCAGACTGCAACATTTGACTGGCAAAAATCATTACATTTTGTACATTTGAATAATGGATTTTTACAAAATTTATGATTACCAATTTTTATAAAAAGAGTGATAAAAACGATGAATGCATAACATATTTATAAACTTAATGCTAGATATAATATCTTAATTATAAATGGCTGTGTGTAATTAGCTCACTTATAATAAATGTTTGTAAACATTTGTCAAACCATTTTCATCATAACTAATAGGCCAGAGTAAATGAGGCATGTTTGGAATGATCTTCTCCTCAAGGCTTCTACTTGAGGCAGAGGGGACAGGCACGGGTGAGAAGAAAGACGAAGTCACTTGAAAATGCCACTCACCATCGTCACTGGGTTGATCGATCCGAAGCTTCTGATGTACAGCTCACAAGTCACCGAAGTCGGCTTATCTGCAACACCAGACACACATCCATTTGAGGAAAAAAGAGAGAGAGCTTCTCACAAATAACAACTTTTATTCAACTCGCGGATAGTATCAAGTGAACGGGAGATTGAGCCTGGTAGCACATTACACAAAGTTGGTTTACAGATAAGTTAGCTCATTTGACAGAACTGCATAGTTTAATATTCCAGTACACTGTTTTTCCTTCGGCCAGAAGTAAAAATTAATAATGATATATGACTTCAAAGAATAATGTCCACACGTGGATAAAAACGATAATATAATAACTAAATCTAACCAATTTTACTACAGGCTATTCGCCGTTAATTGAGCACTTACAAAAACCCTGCTTAATAAATACTTTTTTCTTGTTTTGCATCCTTTCGCCATACGTAAAATTTACATTGCCATGGGCCTAGTAACATTACTATTTCATCGGTCAAGTGAAAACATGAAACTGCGTTACTAATCTCAGAAATCGTTCTCTTACGTGTACAAAACAAAATAATAATATTTTACACTATTATGACTTGCCAAAAGTTTTAATTGAGCGAGTGAAGAGATTTGAGCGGCTCTCGACATCGAAGTCTTGGGAGCCGATGAGAGTGATCTTGATGAGTGTGCTGCAGCGCCGGAATGAAGCCTATACTTTGAAACATCGCAGGTTTCAATGGCGTGAAAACTGCTTGGTCTGCCACGCTAGTTATACTCCGCAACCAGTACAAATAACCAATTTCCGTAATATTTTACAAAAGCGAGATATGCTAAGTAGTCTGAAACTTTTGGGAATCAACAACAGCACAAAAATATTTTCTTCTCTAGATTCTTGATTAAAATTTTATTGCCTATACATAAAGGCCAAGGCTGTTGGACAAATGCCATATGTAAATTACTGTTAACGTAAAAATTCTCAGTGCAGTTAATTTCCATTCGTGATTGCTGCCGTGGAATTGTATCATCACAGGAGATGTTAAATCTCCAATTATAATTTAATGGCTTAAAATTTGGATATGTAATATGTCCAGTGTTANATCATCACAGGAGATGTTAAATCTCCAATTATAATTTAATGGCTTAAAATTTGGATATGTAATATGTCCAGTGTTATTTTAAAACCACACTGGAGATGATATATTTCCGATGATGATACAATTCCAGTTGTCTAGCTAAGAGCTGTTGGAATTGTGTCATAACCGGAGATGATACATTTCCGGTTTGGTTTAAAGCGTACAAAATTCGGAGATGATACATCTCCGAGATGGCGCAATTCCGCGCCCCCCTTAGAACTACTTTACTTAATTCACTACCAACTTAACATGGAGCCAGCATGCCGGTGTGTTTTATAGTATAAGATGTTTTTAACGGAGAGTAACCTTTTGAAAGGTTGATTTCAAAAGTGATTACTATCATAAAATGTTTCTATTAACGTAATTTAAAAAGGCCTGCCGCGCCTAAAATATTAAACTTTACATGTTCTAATATAGTTTTACTTGCTTGTAAAATTTGGTGGGAATCGGTTCGTTGGCCCTAGAGATATGAGAATAAAACTCTATTTTTATAACGTAACGATCTTTATAAATGGAGGGCAAAAAGTTTATGTATTAGCACATTTGATGATTACCAAAGATACTGCCAGTATACAATGTTAAGTTTTAATCGGTTTCACTGAGATAAAATGTTTTTATAGCCACCATTCTGAAAAGCCTTGCTGTCTTAAAACATATAAAATAAAATTGCCTACTACAGTGTAACTACTTTGCCAAATTTCGTAGGGATCGGCTGATTGTACCTCAAGATTTTACATAAAAATTAAATTTTTGCATATGCATATACTTTACTAAATGGGAGAGACATGAGGCTCTTTTTAGACAAATTTTATGGTTGTAAGTTGACAGCATACAAAGTGAGGGCCTAAGTTTTTTTGTTTGTAGTTTACTTACTATAATACACTAAGGTAAAATGTTTATGTGGCCACCGTCTTGAAAATTAGTGTTCTGATCCACTCTGAAAATATATTTTAACATCACCTGACGCAGTTCTAATTTTTTGCCAACTTTAGAAAGAATCGATTAATTTCTTCCTGAGATAAGAGATAAAGAATTTAATTATTCGTTTTGCGCTATCTTACTAAATGGTGGGAAAATAGGCTATGTGTAAACACATTTGATAGTTGTAATACATACTGCTGACATAAAAAATTAAGTTGGAATTTAATATATGGTCTCGACTATACAGCAAACTAAACTAAAGTAGCTGTATATCCGCGATTTTGAAAATAAGTTGTCTGATCTACCTAAAACGTTCCAGTTTACATCACCTGCCGCAGTACTACATGTTTGCCAAATTTGGTAGGAGTCGGACAATTGCTCCAAGAGATAAGAAATAAAAACTTAATTAATTCTTGTGCAGTTATCTTACAAAATGGCCAACAAAAGTGGCAACATGTTGGCATATATGATGCTTGTAACATAAGTTTTTAGTAGTTAAAATTTAGTGGACATTGGTCAAACGGTATGGTAGATATAGCAAATAAAGCTAAAATATTTGTATGGTGGCCATTTTGAAAATAATTGCGTATCAAGTTAGATTGCCTACATTTACATATCCTCCCATAGTATTACTAACATTTCAAATTTAGCTACAATTGATTAAGCAGTATTTGACATATAACAAAAAGCTTTATTGTTTCATGTGATGCTATCTTACAAAATAGCAGACGAACAACGATGTTAATCCCTAAATTCAATGCTTATGTGATTCACTTTCAAAGTGCAAAATTTGACTTCAATCGGTTTAATGGTTCCCGATATATGACATATGTATGACATCTGTATCTAGTTTGGTGAAAATTAGTTCATGCTTTCAAAATTTGAAAAGAACAAAACGCTTGGGTGTGGGAGGAGAGGGGGCACGCACATACGCGCTCAGACACACACAAACACACGCAGACAAGAAAGTGATCTCATAAGCTTTCTTTTCTTCAGACAGTAAGCTAAAAACGACGGAAATATACGAAGTTGACGTTGATTATTTTTATTTTTAGTGAATCCTGCTATCTAGTGTACTAGCACAAAATTAAGTCGACGGATTTTACAAGTATAGAGGTAGTTTTTTTAATTAATTTACAACTTAAAAAACTACAACTAGTGATATGGAATTGTGATGTGTTTGCTAATTAGTATATCTATCGATAAGGAAATTAAGAGAAACAAAAAATTCAAGCAAATTAAATTTTTATGAAAGGAAATCTTACACTTAATTTGAGTGTAAGTTCAAGTAAGAACAATATCACAGTAATATGTGATATTGTGAAAGTGCACAGACATTTGCACAGAATTCGAGATAGAAAGAAGCGTGTGATATACAACTTCCATTCGTATCATCCATGATTGGGTATACAACCTCTTCAATGAAACATTAGCATATACCCCATCGCCGTATAAAATAAATGTGAAACTGATGTGGTTGTGTGACAATTAAGTAGTCTCAATAGAACTTTTACTGCTTTTATGTTACGCGTCGTCAATTCCTGTACGTTGGGACTTTATCGGGTGATTTTTCAATCTTATTGCAATCAGATATTAAGGCTGTTCACAGTTAACTAAGCAATTTTGAAATCAACCTTTGAAAACTGCCACTGCTTCTACCTACATATATCTTAACAAGCACACTGACTGGCGTGCGCCCAGCAAGGTCTTAACGTTAAAATAAAAGTACTAAGCAAAAATTTGTGAATACCGAAATTGTTTGTTTTGCTTTCTATTTCTATGCATAGATGTAAAAATAAGAAAATTGGTAAAATATTATATTTTTTATAACTTCACAGTTCCGCTTGACTGAAGCGTGAATAAAGCGGTCAGGCCCATGGTAATGTTAATTTTGCACATGGTGGAAGAATACGCAGTGCGCATACGAGTATTCTTAAACAGAGCTTTCAAATGTGCTCAGACTATAAAACTTATTTTTGTGCCTCGCCTCTCCGACGGAACATGGATATACACGTTATCCACCCTGTAATCCGTCAACCCACAACCTCGTGCCTTCAGGCGAGAGATACACTTGGTATTAGACGTTTGTGACTCTCTAAGATTAAGAAGAAATATTTGTAACGACTTTGTAAAGTGTGGTATTTTATATCAACGACAACTTTTTTCTTTCTGTATAAATTCTTCTTAAACGTGCACTTAATTTGAAACGTACAAAAATTTACGGTTAACGTTTCTGGCTATATCACCAAATGGGCTAGAGCTCAAAGAATTGCGCCTATTTATTAATTAAATAACTTTCAAATGCAATATAAATACAATGGTTAAACTACCTAATCCAATTACGTCAAACATAAGTTTTAAATGTCGAAATACAGCTGTAGATACAATAATTAAGAGCACTGTTAAAAAAAACTTCCGTGAAATAACGAAAATTTCTTGGTAAAAATTATTTAGAACTCATCCGTAAATTATGGAAACTACGTCTTCTTCAACAGTGGACTTTCCGTAATTATCTGTGAATTTATGGAACCTTTCCGTGAATTTGCTAATTAAATTTTTTCAATTTGCTGACTAAGGAAAAATGTATAATTGTAGTTTTCTGTTTGGTTAATTACGTGTACATAAAGTTTAAAATTTAAAAACATTTTGNTTTTCTGTTTGGTTAATTACGTGTACATAAAGTTTAAAATTTAAAAACATTTTGTACTGGAGCGTGATTCCAACACAAATAAAAAATAAGTCAAACAGTATCTCTGCGCACTTGCCTACCACGCTCTTCAGATAAACTGACGATTTAGGCGGGTATTAACATCGAGGTCTTGAGAGCCGATGAGGATGAAGCGAGGTGAGTATGGAGCAGAGTTGAAATGCAGGGGCGTGAAAAACGGGAGATCCCGAGAAAACCCACCGACCAGCGGCATCGTCCGGTATGATTCCCACATGCGAAAATCCGGGTGTGACCCGGCATGGAATCAAACAAGGTTCGCCTAGGTGGGAGGCGTGTAGTCTGTCCACTACACCACCGTGGCCCCCTAAACGAAAACTGAGGGGGAGAGGTTCACATAGGATTGTGAACAATTTATGGTTGTACCTTTACTAGTCACGACCAATGCATGGACTTGGACAAGTAGCGCACCTACAACAAAGTGAAAGTACTTTACTGAAGTACAAATTTTCAGCTGATTCTTCTGGAAAACAACTTCCATGCTTTGCGACTATTTAGTATTACCTTGTCTACCCGGTTTCGTATCTTAACAGTTTGGGATACTCAGAGAAGGTGTTTAATATTTCAGCTACCTCTTCAATACCGAAAAAAAAAATTACAAATACATGTGTGTATTCACAAAAAATCCCCAAACTTGTTGGCAACAACAGCAATATTGATTTTTTTGTGAGTACGCATATGTGTTCGTCATATTTTTCCGGTAACGAAGAGGTAGCGGAAATATTAAAGACATTCTCAGAGTATCCAATGCTGTAAAGATACGAAACCGGGTAGACAAGGTAATACTAAATAGTCACAAAGCATGGAAGGTGTTTCACATCGTGAAATATTGCGTCAAATTTCTGCGGAGTTACGACACCAACTGACAATTTTATCGCAACTAGCACATTCGTGTCAACTGTTGCTATACGATATTTAAGCAACAGATACTGGCAAAGAATGTTAAAACTGCTTTAATATTAACAATTTCGCCTCTGCAATTTCCCTGTTCACAATGTAATGTAACTTATGAAACTGCTCAAGAGAATTGTACAATGCTGGCAATTTGTTAACTCGCAAATTTGGCAAGAAAACCTTTGTATAACAGCTCTTTCTGTGCTTATCAATACCAGCCTGTCTGTTCAGATGAACCGGTTTAGCGTTAATTCATGCTCTTAAAGGCGTTCACGGAACAGAATTTGCAAAGACTGTCAATCAAAGTGTGGGTTCTGGGTGCACCACAGGTTAGCTTTAAAACAAAGGGGAGCATTTACATTCCATTTTTATTTATAACTTGGAATTTTGAACTTCTTTATGGTTGATGTTACATGGTCTCTGGTCTAATTATAAGAGCATCCGTTGGTTAATGTATAAAATAAACGGAATATTTTACAAATCAGTAAAATTTTGCTCGTATTAAACATGTTTGTGTGTGAGGGCCGACGTTATTGGGTTACTGGGCTGGCCTGTCAATAAATGATGACTTCGTAAGGCTTTAGAGTTCTAATCTCCCGTTGCTGTGCTGAGCCTTGGAAGGGTGAGGAGGTGAAGTTGCGTGGCAGCTGACTTGGAGTGTCTAAGAGAGACGGATGGTCGCCCAAGGGAGATTGTGTCAGTTTTCGTAAGGCCGCCAAAACTAACTTAATTAAGCAGTTTCGCTTTGTTCGGAAGCGCAGAAAGTCTCTCACCAAGGAGATAATATCGGCTCCCGAAGGTTCACGATTAATTCACTTAGGAGTAAACTTAATAGAGTTCGTAGGTGGCATGGAAAACACACATATTTAAAGACAGAAAGTTTGCTGAAGTGTCATCGTGAATAACATCTTTGGAAATTTGCAATATTTATACATACAGAACAGCAGGGTAGGAAAATCAAACGTGCAATACATCAAATAATGGAAGTCTCATTAAAAGTACTAACATGGGGTTTATGGTTTTCAAAAATCTATTCAAGACATAATTATTTACATTTTGGTTTTTGTATAAGAACAATGTAGGCCTACTCTTAATCTTGCCAGCACAAAATCTAAACAAAGGTTTTAATATGAGATCTAACTTTCTCTTGTACATGTTGATAAGTTACAAAATCGTAAGGATATCGGATCGGTTTTCATCTTTCTCTGCCTAACCTTGCAACAAGTAAACGTAACACGAACTATCTTTTTTTTTTGTAAATACATATTCTAAGTGGGAAAACTTTTATTCCTTCAATAATTCCTTGCTCTGTGTACACAACTTCTATCCTATATCAAAACTACCACAGCCATTAAAAAAAAAATGTTTTTTTTTGTTCCCTTTTAAGTGATATAGAGATTAATCTACTGAGACTAGAAGCAACTATCAGTATCGAATGACACAAAATAAAATACCGAAAGAATCATGTTTTTTGGGCATTTGTCAGTAAAAATCTCTGTGTATCTCCCAGATATGTCAACCCAAACATAAGGGTACACAGAGTCAGTAGTTGCCAAGGAAATGACAAAAAGTAAGCAGAAAGTATACCCAAACCAAAACGAGGTATTTGCAGGTGTAACCAAAATAACTCTGAACGACTTGGCAAATACAACACACACAAACAGAGTGGCAAAAACAGGCATTTATTTGCTCAAAAACTGGAGGACCAGACAAAGACAACACACAATGACAATTTGTCTTGAAATATCCTTATTTTTGTTGTTGCACAGGTACTGCAACTGAAGGTGAATAAAATTCGCATTGACGATGCTATCCACGACCCATTGCTGACACTAATCTAAAACCAAATACCCTTAGTGTCATAGCAAAAGGTGCTAACTACCCGATGTATGTGTATCTGCTACACGTTTTGCCTGCAAGAATAATTTTGTATTAATATTTAATTTTTTTAAATTACTTTGTGTCTTACCATTAGATATTGCCAATGTATTTTCATGTATAGCTATCACATCAGGAAAACATGCTTAAATTAAAATTTTTGATATTAAAATACTTTCAATTCTGTAAACAAGAATTAGAATACTCCATAAAGTCAACATACGCAATATAATAAGACAAAAAGAAAGATGATAATGTTCTAAGATTTATAATGTATGACGTACATTATTTAATTAAATGTGAAAATATCATAAAGTGAAGAAAGACGCTGAAAAGAATTATATTGGTCGGCTAACAAATCTACATTTGGGAAATTATTGGAGATTTACCAGAACATAACGTGCATATAACTAATATGTAAGAAGGGAAGGTGGAAAAAAAATCATTATGCGCTGATTAACTATTATTAAATATAGGAACACTAAGAAAATGGTATGCGAAGTAAGCATAAACACCTTACGACATGAATACACTACCTAAGTGCTGAACCGTTTATCCTTGCCACCGATACTACACTGGTGGTGATGGATATCTTATTTTCTATAGCGTAAATTTGATAAGAAATTTGCAATGGATTTCTATAATTCTAATTCAATGAATTACAGACAAGCGCTAGAAAGCGATTCGTCGAACTAAAATGCAACGCAACTGCAGATGGGAGTGTAGGCGTCCAAGCGCATATTGGGTTTAAAAATGTAGACTAGAGGGTCATTCCAGTGCGAGGCGAGGCGACGTGAGCGGCGATTTGCCGCTGGAGAGTGCGAGGCGAGACATGGAAGGAATCTGTAAGTGTGTCGCTAGGCGAGGAAGTCGTAAAACCCGCCAAAAGACTGTGTCCAGGGACGCATATTATTTTACAACTACAACTATAAAGAACAGGAAGTTTTAAGATCCCTAATTCAAATAACTACAGAATATTGCAAACATTTTATTTAAGGAAAATAAATGTTGAATTCTGTTTTAAATCGAATTATAACATTGACACCCGGTTGGCTGCGCAGTCTGATATTAGATCACAGTTCATGTACCTACATTGCTGAATGTACAAAAGTTGACATTTAGTTACTTTCCTTGTCGTCGACACGAGGAGGGCTTGTCATGGTTTGCTCTGACATAAATTTGCCTGATGTCTGCTGTGTGTAGGAGACAATAATCCTGCAAGTAGAATCACTCGAATTCTGCAAGGTTTCTTGTCTGCACTGGCAGCGAGTTTATAATGCATTCGTATTTCGAAGAAGAAGATTATTTATAAGTGTGCTGCAAACTCTCGCTTATATTTTATTCATATTGCACGTTACTACATGTTAAAACATTTAAAATCATTCTAATTATTTCTGTGACCATCGCAAAATAAATAGTTTTCTTTGAATATTGTCTGTTTAAAAAATTTCTACAAATTAAAAAAAAGGTACTCATATAACTAATGAGCCTACTTTTCTCTAAGTGGGTGCAAATAGTTTTTAATGAAGTTCTTGAAAGCTTAGATTACGGTAGATAGGCCTTGATATCTTGTAGACATCAAAAGCATTAGAGATGGAACCAAAAACATACACAACAGTAGTAAGGCAACTACAAATAGACGCGTGCCTTACCAAGGATTCTAACCTTGAAAACCTCGTACCATAAGTTAGCGCGCAACCAACTGCATTACGGAGGTAGGGTTCAGAGCATGGACGTTGGTTGTTATCAGTCTTTGATATGGTAGGTACTGTTTACTAACCTAAAATATTTACGGGGCCGTGATTTTGAAAATAAGAGAAAATCAAGTAAGTTTACATGGCCTAATATAGCGCTACTTGTGTAGAGAATTTGGTGTAAATCGGTTTATTGGTTCACGAGATATGGCATAAAAACCTTAAATGCCTCATTTTGGCGATATCTTACAGGAATTCCTGAAAAGATGATTTTAACATATTCTCAAAATATTCTCAAAATAAGAATTTTCGTTACATTTTGTTGAAATGTTTAACAGAAAATTTTTACTTATATAAATTGTTTATATGATCACTATTTTGAAAATAAGTGTATGATCAACCTAAATCGTGTGGAAATTAGTTGAATGGTTCCGGAAATATGGCACAATATTCAATTTTATGAACTGGTACTATCATACAAAAATGCCGAATAATATGATATCTGTGTGCATAATTGATACTTCTAATGAATATAGTTTCTGTACAAAATTAGGATGAATTTTGTTTAATTGCTTAATTAATATAACTGAATAATGAAATTTTTTTGTAATTACGTAATTAAAAAGCAATACCTGGTGGAACAAAAACATATAAGTTGACCAGGTCTGCTAAAACTACTTACATGAAAACTTTGGTGGGAATCGGTTGATTGGTCCCCAAGATATGGCATAAAACCTCATTTCTGCCAAGTGGCGATCTTCATAAATAGCGGACGAAAAGTTGATGTATTAGAACATTTGATGATTTTTATAGATACTGCCAGCATATAAAGTTAGGTTACCATTGTTCTGGGTAGGTGGTATACCAAGTGAACATTTATAAACCCTGGTTATATATAAATATATGACTAATACCTTTAATCACATAATTAAGATTTACCACAAAAGTATAATTTGTCGCTTGAACTTGGTGGGAATTATATACATGTTCCCCAATATACGACTTAAACACTTAGTTTTACATGTGGAGCTATCTTCTGCAAAGGCTAAGAAAATCGTTTATGTACAAACTCATTTGATCCTTGCATTGATGATGCCAGTATACAAGTTGAGTTGAAACTTCTTACAGGGTTTTTTTAGATACAGCGTATGAATCTAAAATGTTACATAACCATAATTTTCAAAATGAGTGTCTGACCTAGTTAAACAGATGAATTGTTTGGCTCGCCGTAGCACTACTTATTTAAAAAAATTTCAAAGATACGGCATACTAATGTAAGTTTCTGTATAGCCACCATTCTAAAAATATGTGTATCCTTATAACTATCTAATCCCTTAACATATTTTAATAAATTTGTGTATGACTATGTTGCCACTAACGACCACGACGTAATGTATCCGCGTATGTGCTCGAGGACGCAGCAAAGCTCCACGCTAGCACGTCTGCCTGTAGCCGGTCAGTAGCTCAGCGACAACACAATGGCCCGACAATCGCGAGATAGCTGCTACATTCCACAGCCGTCTTACCTCTTTCCTCCAATATCTTTTTTACCATCACTCGCACCTAAACCTGTGCGACTTCAACAGATACCTACACGCCACGCCATTGTGGGAATAAAATATAGGTGTGGCTGTGTGTAGGCGCCGCGCCGGTCGCCATCGCGCTTTCTACCCTCCCCTCCCCCTTCTAGCTTCTGACGTAGAGCGAGCCGCCTCGCTGGCATTGCCTTGTGTCTGCACCAGTTATTTACGCTGAATTGAATATTGGATTGGTGGACTGCGTTGTCAGCATGTCATTGTAACATTTATACATTATGTAGTGTAGGTCAATTACAGACATAAAGGCAAAATCTTGAAAGTTTCAAAAACACCGAGAATTCCAAACGAAGTGGGTTGCCACGTGCAAGGCGAGATAGCTTCAGCACTAGGAGTGGTACAATACAATTTTATTATAAAATCTCCTCTCTCCAATATTCATTTCCACAAGGAATAAAATATGTGGGAATATTTACCTGACAACTGTAAGTTAATGTTCACGAATCTTGTAATGAAAATATCTATCACCGTATATAAAATAAATATTAACATACTCTGAAGTAAAACTAATACACAAGGCAGTGAAGTATCATGACCACGTGTGAGGGTTTTGTGGTGCGATGACCGCAGACACTTTTTGTAAGCGTTAAAACACTTATTGTCGATTTCTGCTTTGTTTTTTCATAGTGACGTAAAATATAAAAACAAAATGCTTACATTTTTAGTTTTTTAAGCTTTCCGGTAAAATGAAATAAATTAACTAGCTCAAAAGTTTTATTCGTTAATAAAAATAAAATGAAAATCAGATAAAAGTAACAGGCTTACAGCCTGTTTCAGAAATGTAACGGTGAGCATTTTGAAATTGCCACCATTTTGAAATGACGTCACTGTGAAAGTGACACCAAAACATTTCAATATCCCGGAACACAAAAGAACACAATAAAATGGGTCTCCTGCTTTCTTCTCGAAGGAGCATACGGACATCAATTTTCTACCTTAAGGTCCCGGACTATAATCTCCGTATATATTAAGCAATTAGTATACCTTACATTCACAATACAATTTATGACCACACGTTTGTTGCTAATTTTGGAAATGACAGCTTTATAGTATACTTTCCAAACGAAATATAGGTGTATGAGATCACTTTCCCGTGTGCGTGCCTTGGTGAATGGGTGCGTGTCTGTATAAATAGGCAACTAAAATTTGAATTCTTATCATGTTCTACTGTAGTCTTCGCTAGATTTCACCCCATATAAAGTACAGAAATTTGAATTAGCATGGAATACTAACTTAAATATTTATGGCTGTAGTTCCACGACACCTATCTTGTCCATGGCAGTCTCAAACCGACTGCGAGATCCATAGGCACACGATAATGAATAAATCTTAAATTGTGCCAACATATATTTACAGAACACGGACTTTACAGCAAGAGGATTAATGGGATATCTAGAATGCTGGAACTCATGCTACTATACGGGCGCTTATATCGACCACGGTATCGTGGTAGGAATTCACTTTTTTTTGTGTATGTTGTATTGCCAACTTCAAGACAGGTATTCCGGAGTTTATATTTACTCGCCGGTAGTCAAACCAACATATTAAATATTATATTATTTAAAAACATTTTTCAATACTTTTAATAAATTGTTTTATTTTGGAGAAAAATGTAATTAGTTAATTCCAATAATTAGTAATATTATATTTACAAATTAAAAAACTTTTTCAATTAAATAAATGTAGGGCAGTAAAAATTAATAAAAATAATTTCATAAAGAGTTAAGTACATAAACCAAATTCATGATAGTTTCCATCGGTATAGAATTGTAGAGCAAATCAGAACAAAACTATATTTCTTGAGCTCATTTCAGACCGTTAATTATCTTCTATTTTATTTTCTATTATTTCACTCTTCCAAATTTTGTGGTTCTCACTGAAAGGTCAAGATATGGTAAGGAACATTTCTAGATATGTCTCACCTAAAAATAAAAAATATGGCTTCGTCCAACTGCAATTTTTTGGTATTAACAAATGCCACCTTAACAAAATGGCCTCCCAATACCTTCGGTGCATGGTCCAAAATATACAAAACGTTTATTCTCTGGAAACTCCTATTCATTCTCAATTATATATGGATCCACGCGACGTACCAAGTGCTTAGTAGCGGCACAGGAATGACAAATGTCCGAATAGCTTTCCACCAAAGACGGAAACATTGAGTTGCTAGTTCAAAACTACAGACCAAATTATGTTTGTCATAATTAACACTACACACGTAATCGGCTTACAGGAAGGACCATTAATATACACGGCGACAAAATATACAGTCATAAACACGATCAGTTTAAAATACCCAGGGAAATTAAAATAACTTTAAACCCAGATCCACTACAATCAACAAAATGCAAATAAGGAATGCGATCAATATCATAAATGAAAAACGTCGCATTGGGAAAGAAGCCCTCAAGCCATTAGCCCATTGGCATATCATGAGGAACATTTTTTTTAGTTACAATTATTGAACAGTAAACACATTATGACTCAGAAAGCAAGTTCCTAAGACTAACAAAGCATATGAACTAGTATTTGTATACCACCCGAAGATCCATTTTGCAACTCGCAATTACAATTTATTGTTTCAAAAACACAACGAAATTTATTATGTAAAACATTGCATAGAGTTAGTATTAATGGAAGGCTTGTCTCACGTACATAAAGCCTCGCGTTTCTGAAAAATGAAACTGCAGTTTATCTAATGCAAAAAAAGAAATTGACAACAGTTAATAAAAAAAATATTTAAAAAATTAAAAAAAAAAAAAAAACATTTCGTGATGCGAATTCACGTAAATAATTTCGTGGAGTATATGGACTGCTTAATCTCAATGGCGTTAACTAACTCACTTTATAAGCTCCCTGCAAAATGTCACCTGAAGAATTCGTGTCATAAATACAGTGAAATACGAATAGAAAAGGTGTTTATAGCTAATATAAAGGCAAAAACAGCTTTCAGAATACGCTATAAGAATGGCGAAGTAGCTAGATTGGAAAGTATCTAATTGCAAAGTTCACGATTACTACCGTCATAAATACATATTCAGATAAAAGAAAGCTTAGAACTTTGGCACCTATGGAAGAGGAATAAGAGATTAAAAAGACAATGCGTTATGGTGTTGTTTGGAGGAACTACAAATCGTCTTGTTCACACCATCTCTGCAGGAGCCTGTTCTTTCAAACGAAATACTTATAAATGATTCAATTTCTTCTACTTCCTTTTCCTTTCGCCTCGAAGAGATAAAATTTTCTTTAGAATGCCAAAGTAGTTACCCTGCTTTTAATTGCAAAGTAAATTATTTCTTCACAGGTGAGTTGAAGTTTGTTGCAATAAGAATATATGATGTAGTGGGCAAGAGAAGGTGTAAGGGGTGTAAGAATGGGGTTTCTGTTGTTGGCAAGTGAGCCACTCTTGAGAGGACAGAGAAGGTTGCTACAAAATGTTTGGTATCCAAGTGGAATGAGCAGCAGGTTAGCTAAGACGAGTTTGTTGCCCCTACTCATTTTAACTTTATAAGTTCTTCTCAAAAGATGTTGATCTGAATCACAAATTTATGGTTTAAACTTCATTTCGTTAAGAAACCGAAAGTATTAATAACTTGTGAGTATAAATGAGTCCTCTGTGCTCCTTTGTAAATGTGAAGCCTGTGTATAGGGTTGGTTTGTGAGTGTTCTGGAAGCATAACATTGATAATGATCACATGTACACGAAAAGTACTATGTATTCAGAACAGCGTGTCAAGAGTTTTCAATAGGGTGTTTTTTTTTCTAGAAAATTTTGCACTTACGCAATTTTTGTAGGAGTAACCGCAGAGAAGCGAAACTTTGGCACCGAAGCCCTTTTGTCTTCGCACGTCTCTACGATGACACAATAGGGTATTATGTCGTGCCAAGAAAGAAATTAAAACTTACTGGGACAAAAAACTTTCAAACTTACTTTTTCTAACTCTGCCCTACATAGCCTACAAAACGAGGTCCGTAATTTCTGCCCCACCCTGCCTACAACATGATAACTTCTAGACGAGAATCGTTTGATAAATCTTTAAATTTTATTTAATATGTCGCTTAGTGGGTAAAGTCCCAGGCCGTAGGTGGTACCTCTTTACACGCTTTACTGTCACCCTAATTTTCATCATCATGATCATCATCATGATAATCATCATATGTAGAATATTAAGATAAATAACTATTATTCCAGTGATGAGGTGCTTCCTTTTATTAGATGAGAAATCTGAGTAATTATTAGTTGAACAAAAAATTTTATCCTATTCTAGGGATTCGGATACAGAGAATTTTGCAACTTAATGTTTGGAGTGTACGTAAGAATAATATTGCCAATGTTAACGACATTTTGCATTTTTCACTAGATTACTCAATATAAAATTTCTGAAGTCTATGCACACGAAGAGTAAGTAGGAGTTAGTGACAACACAGCATTCACAATCTGAAATTACATACATTGGAACTAGACCTACGTGTATTTTTAGACGCTAAAAACATGGATGTCTCTTCATCGATTACTTATACTTGTAGGATTATAACACCTACATCCATTAAAATGTCTCCGAATCTGAAATTTCGAATAACATTGTTGCGGAAATTCTTTACACGAAAGTAACTGTAAGAGAGATGTGTAACAAGGATATAACTTTCGAGTTTCACCTAGGCCTACCGGTACTTCAATAATAGTTATGAAATAGTAGACTGCACCATCATAAGGGACATCTCATTTTAAGCCTACCTTCCTTACGAAAGAAAGGCTTATGAGATCACTTATCTGTCTGTGTGTGTGTTTCTGTTCGTGTGTGTGCCTCCTTTCTTTTGAACGCGTGAACCGAATTAAAAAAACTCGGTGCAAAAATAATTTTTAGTTAGGACACCGTACTTAAACATTCTTCGTCCACGCTGAGCACTTACTTTCAAAATGGCGATTATTTTAAAATTTATGATGATAGGTCATATCTCAGGAACCATTTAACCGATTTTAACCAAACTATCTATGTTCAAAGTAAACAATAAAATCACTGAATTTAAAATGTGTTTTGATGGTATGATATTTTGGAAGATGACATCTAATGAAAAAATAGAAATTTTACATTATATCTCGAAAATTACTCAACCGATTCTCGCCAAAATTGGCTCTAAAGTAATATTGTGGTAGGCCATGTAAACATATGCGACTTAAATTCATTAAGTACATGTTTTTAAAATGGCGTTCATACACATATTTTAGGTTTATTTGATATATCCACCATACCTTTTGATACATTTCTAATAAAATTTGCATGCTCACAGTAACTATTATAATCATAATATATGATAAAAATAATCAATTCTGTCCGACATTTTGTAAGATAGTGTCACATAGAGAAATGAAGTTTTTATGTCATATCTCAGTAAACGATTAAACGATTCATACCAAATTTGGTAAACAAGTAGCACTGCGGCAGATGATGTAAACTGGCATGGTTTAAATACGTCAGACTCTTATTTTCAAAATGTTTGTCATATTGCCATTTTAGCATAATTTGCTATATCGTCGAAACCATGTAATTAATTCCAACTTTAATTTGTATGCCGAGAGTATATATTACAACAATTAAATGTGTTCACGCAATATCTCTTTTGTCCACCAATTTGTGAGATACCGTCCCATGAGTAAAAATTTATATGTCGTATCTCCGGAAAAACTAACATATTCCTATCAAATTCGGCAAACAAGTAGCACTACGGGAGGTAATGTAAATTAATATCTTTGGGAGCGTAAGATATCTATTTTCTAAATGGCGACTACATAAACATTTTTGCTTATTTTATTATATCTAAGAAACCAATTTCAACTTAGCTTTTTATGCTGGCAATATCTATTATAATCACGAAATGTGTATATTTATAGCTTTATTTCATATTGGGCACATGAAAAAATAAAATTTTAATGTCATATCTTGGTAAACAATAAACCGATTGCTTCGAAATTTGGCGGAGAAGTTGTCCTGTAGTAACACATATAAATTAATATGTTTTAAGTTTGAAAATATCTTATATTCGGAACAGCGGCTGTAAATATATTTTACCTTAGTGTGCTATATCTATGAAACTGAGTAAACTATTTTAAATAACCTTTGTATGCTCTATCTATTGCAATCATCGTATGTGCGAATACACAACACTTTTGTCCTATATTTATGAAGATCGTCAAAAGAAAATATGGAGGTTTTGTGTCATATTTCAAGGGCCAGTCAACTGATTCCCACCAAATTTTTCCAGCAAATAGTGCTACAGTAGTGAATATAAACAAACACGTTTAAGGGTCGGCAGGAATTTTAATAATAATGTATATATTATTTTTAATAAATTAAACTATTATGTTATGTCTACGAAACCAATAAACAAAAATTTACCAATTTTTTTACGCTAACAGTATTCATTAGAAGTATAAATTGTACATACAGAAATACTCTGGTACCGGACTTTTTGCAAAAGAGTTTTAGGTGAGAAAGTAGGACATTTTGCCATCTTTCCGGAACAATTCAACTAGTATGCACAAAATGCTGTACACCATTGGTGCTACAGAGGGTCATGTGAACTTACATGATTTAAGTAGGGTTAAAAAAAAAATTTTCAAAGTGGTGTACATATAAATATTTTGATAAGTTTGCCATATCTATTAAACAGTTTAACTTAATTCAGCCGAACATTTTTTTGATTGTATATTTTATAAATATTGTATCCAGCCCTTCTTTTTTAAAGCAATTTTGTAATATTACGCTGTATAATTAAATAAGGTTTTTATGCCATATCTGGGGAACAAATCAACCTATTTGCACATAATTATTCACACAATTACAGGCTCTCAAGACCTTGATGTTGAGAACCACCCAAATCTCTTCGCTCACTCACACAAATAGGCCTAGNCACAATTACAGGCTCTCAAGACCTTGATGTTGAGAACCACCCAAATCTCTTCGCTCACTCACACAAATAGGCCTAGCGTTACAGCACGTCATGTAAACTTACGTTTTTAAAGTGGCTCAGAAACTTATTTTCGAAATGACGGCCCTGTAAATATTTCAGGTTAGTGAAACCAGTGATCCAAAACATTAGACTGATTACATCCTATGTTGATGCTCCGAATCTTACCTCCGTAATATAGTTGATTGCATGATAGCTTATGGTATGAGGTANATTACATCCTATGTTGATGCTCCGAATCTTACCTCCGTAATATAGTTGATTGCATGATAGCTTATGGTATGAGGTACTCTAAGCTTCTGAGAACTTCAATAAAAATTATTTGAAGCCACGTAGAGAAAAGTAGGCTCATTAGTTATATCAGTNCTCTAAGCTTCTGAGAACTTCAATAAAAATTATTTGAAGCCACGTAGAGAAAAGTAGGCTCATTAGTTATATCAGTAACATATTGTTAACTACTGTCGCATGCAGCCGTGTTGATAGGCTGGAACGTTACAAGCATTTGGAAGCGACCTCACAGTTACCTTGTGTACAAACAAAATAATGGTCAAAAAGAAGATTATTTTTGTAATGACCTCTTCCCTTGTACATTGCAAGGAAAAAATCCAGTGAAACTGTGGAAAAATACGGTTACAAATTTATCAAGATCTTCGTAAAATAATGATATTTTTTTTTAATAATGGACTTTCCGTAAATTTCACAAAACTATCCGTGACATCACGAAACCTCTATTTAGTTTTCTGAAATTTCGGTTTATAAAGGGATTACGAACAAAACGTTTGATTTTCGTTATTCGAATTCTTTACTGTGCAAAAAAAAATATATTAAATAATACTTATTGAAGGAGGATTTGAACACGAATAAAAACACGTGACAGTGTAATTTATACCCCTTTGTTTCCATACTCACGTAATACTTTGGGTCGTAAAAATCTTAATATAAAAGGAAGAAACTCATGAAACTTTTTTAGTTCCTAGTAATACTTGAGTGTTTGAAATATTTACAAGTATGTTAAATAATCATGTTTAACTGGCAAGAATATCCTACCTGCCACAGGAGCGATAATGTTGTGGCTGTAGTGTTGAATGACGCTTTGTGTAACCTTTGTTCGTTCCTGAAACCTGAAGCTATAAGCAATTCGGAGAGGTTCCGCAATTTATATGTACGGAGCTCGTTTCCATTTCTCGTCATTATGGAACATGTTTCCATATATTAAATGTACCTTTCCGCAAAAAATGCCCGTAAATGTATGAAAATGTTTATAGTAGCCCACAGAGTGTATCCGTGACTGCAGCTGGTACTCGTCCCGCGCTACACAAACTAAATAGCGCCAGTTGATTCATCTTCGGCGGCATGTATAGCTTACCAGATACGTGACATTTCCCCACTAAGACTCGTTTCCGGTTGCTGACCTTCACTGATTCTTGAACGCCATACGCCCCGGACACGAGGTGTTATGGTAGAGGATGCCATTATTTATTACTCTCGATCACATGCTCATGTTTCTGAAGACGCAGATAAAGCACATAAATAAGGTTCTGCGGCCCTATTTTATGTCATTTATGTACAGCATACCCAACTCTATCATGCAGCAAGATAATGCTCGTTCCAATACAGCTCGCATCACACATTAGGCTCTATAAGATAAGATCATCATTCCTTGACCCACCAGATATCTAGATTTTACCCATAATGAATACGTATGGGATATGACACCACCGTCAACAACCTGCCCAATCACTGGCTGATTCTAGTGTAAAATTGCA
Organism: Clitarchus hookeri; assembly: GCA_002778355.1. Classification (NCBI taxonomy): domain Eukaryota; kingdom Metazoa; phylum Arthropoda; class Insecta; order Phasmatodea; family Phasmatidae; genus Clitarchus; species Clitarchus hookeri. The sequence goes on from NQII01001285.1 coordinate 500,663, forward strand.
GGAGGCATGGTGGTGTGCGCCTCAGGAGACCATCCGCCAACTGCATAATGGGATACCTCGTCGCATTGCAACCTGTAAAGCAGCGATAATTCCCATACCGAATACGTGTTTTGGATGCTAGACCACGTGCTCTCTATGCTTAAAAGACTAATCACTATAAATGTGTAAGTACAACCATTGTCAGCTGGTAATGGTTTAATAAATTTTCGCATAAGGAAAGAGGGTGTAGCGATTTCCATGTCCAGTAGTGTATGTAATAATAATAATAAAAATATGTGAACAGAGTAATATAAATATTTTATATAAAAATTAGGACTCCACTCACCCGGCGGAACAGAACATGGGTGTTACCCATGTAAATAATCAGACTTTC
>NQII01001285.1:504282-528893 GCA_002778355.1 Clitarchus hookeri
CCCCACTATTCGGTAAATGGAAAAATGCCATATCTTTGTCTTTATGAATGTTTTGTAGATTTGAGGCCTTAGTCGTACAGTAATATTACTTACGATGTAAAATATAAAACTATAAGAGGAATCGAATTACTGGTCATCATTTAAATGTGCACGTAAACATGCGGTATAAAAACAAATGAGCCACACAAATGTGTTTCTCATTAACATTGAATGCTAAATTTTTTAATGTTTAAGAAAGGAAGTTTGACCAAAATATATTTTACAATTTATGTAATATTTTGTAATTAAAAATAATGATAATAATACACAAAACTTTGCACACGTTAGTGTATGTCGCCATAGAAAATGTTTTATTGAGACAGGCCAAATTGGTCAGAGCAAAGAAATTTCAAACGGTGTTATGTAATAACACTCTTGCGGATCACCGGTTTCAATTATTCACAGAAATGTCTCTTTATTCCTCTTAAATTCTCTGAATGTTTTGCTTGGCACATAGTCTCCTTCAAAATCGCTATATCAATGAAATTTCAAAGCACATCAGCAAAAATAAATAAATAAACAAAGTTNACATAGTCTCCTTCAAAATCGCTATATCAATGAAATTTCAAAGCACATCAGCAAAAATAAATAAATAAACAAAGTAGTTTCAAAGGGCACCGTGGTCAACAGAAATGGAATAACAAAAAAATATAAGTAAATATTAGTATAGCCACAGCATTCTATAACTTATGATTTTGCTTTCCTGATGTTTGGTGAAACACGTGAAACGACGTCGGAATTTCTTTATGCGACCGCTACTAGCAGGGTTTATGTAAAGGAAAAAGTGGCCCTTTTTTTTCTGCTCTGTCATAAAAGGGAGATACAACGACTCTAATAAATGTCACATTCAGAAATTTAGAAAAGAGAGAGATTTCTTAAAGCACATGTCGTGAGTTAATTGCGTAATTTTAAGGGGTTGCGCCATTGGGAGGAACCAACAACAGAGTGACTACTCCCTTCTGCTGTGTCCTTGAAAGACAAGAGCTTAAATAAATATCTAATTTCTGGTTTCACCACACACATTTAACTCATTAAGTTGAGTTTAAGAACGAATTAACTATGATTAGGTAACTGTTCTACTGCGTTGCATCACTGTAAATTTTAGCTATCCGTAGTATAAATTTAAACGCACATTTTCTGGCATTTAACTTCCTTAACTCTGCTTGCAATGGAAATATGGCTGATTGAAGATTTGATATGTAGAAAGTCATAAGGAAAAGATTGACAGAATAATACGAGGCATGTTTTGTGTAGGAGCTAGAGCACTCCCGTCTCCAATAAAAATTATTTGATGGAAACCCGCCTTATCGCAGTTTTCTGATATACAGAAGTAAGAAAATTAACTCTTTCCTGTTAGCTTTGAGCCACTCACGAATGCATAATAAACCAAATTTGGTTGATGTTAGTGTTAAGTTATGGAATCGCTTTTGTCAACTTCACTGGGCACAAAGTTATAGGGCGTAATACTTTTTTTTTTATAATCTGCCTGTTCGTTACTACATATCCGACGAAATAAATTGAGATTTATTGGAATTTCACGAAAAGTTGCNGAAAATTAACTATTTCCTGTTAGCTTTGAGCCACTCACGAATGCATAATAAACCAAATTTGGTTGATGTTAGTGTCAAGTTATGGAATCGCCTTTGTCAACTTCACTGGGCACAAAGTTATAGGGCGTAATACTTTTTATTTTATAATCTGCCTGTTCGTTACTACATATCCGACGAAATAAATTGAGATTTATTGGAATTTCACGAAAAGTTGCAACGTAATTTGACCAGTTTCACGAATATCCCACGAGGATGATAAAAAATGCATAACAGACCTTTAAAGAAACACGAACTAAAATTGAAAAATTGCAAACCCGTTCCTTTTAATATGCTGGATAACGTTTCCAATTGTTTCGCATGCGCGTCATCAATTCCATGTCAGGTTCTCCTATAAGCATCGAGAAGTCTGCAGTCACTTTAATACAGTAATGAAACGTTAAATTCAATGCGCTTCTGAGTCTGGAAGTGCTCGCTTTTGCGGTACAGGAAAAAAACGTTCTTAGAATGTATCGCTGTCACCAGATGTATAATACTTTGCGTTTATGAGCTCCTTGTTTCGTAGCGCGTGCACATGTAAATTCACTAGTGGTAACACATTGAAGAACACCTAGTTAATATTTCCAAAATCCGAACGGGGTTTACAACACAAGCTGATCGCGTATAGAAGGCACTCCTGTCGTANTCCGAACGGGGTTTACAACACAAGCTGATCGCGTATAGAAGGCACTCCTGTCGTATGTGGAAGGGCATCACTCGCTTTCACCGGTGTGCAGCCATTAGACCAAGCGTATTAGTGCAGGTCATCTGACAACACGAGTGCAATTAGTTGTGCGATTCCATTGCGTGTGTATCACANTTGTTTCGTAGCGCGTGTACATATAAATTCACTAGTGGTAACACATTGAAGAACACCTAGTTAATATTTCCAAAACCCGAACGGGGTTTACAACACAAGCTGATCGCGTATAGAAGGCACTCCTGTCGTATGTGGAAGGGCATCACTCGCTTTCACCGGTGTGCAGCCATTCGNTTTCCAAAACCCGAACGGGGTTTACAACACAAGCTGATCGCGTATAGAAGGCACTCCTGTCGTATGTGGAAGGGCATCACTCGCTTTCACCGGTGTGCAGCCATTCGACCAAGCGTATTAGTGCAGGTCATCTGACAACACGAGTGCAATTAGTTGTGCGATTCCATTGCGTGTGTATCACATAGCGTGTCTACAATAACTGGATCGCGACGGCGACCAACACGTAAACAGTTAAGTGATTTAACCGTGGCAGTATAGTGGGACTCAGAGATAGTGGCTGAACGTTTTGGAGAATTTTCACTCACTTGGGGCGTGATGTGTCAGTGGTCCATCATGCAGGGGTGGAGAAGATGGGTGACACGGTTCCGACAGCCACCTAGCCACACCAGTGCCACCTTGCTGCACTGATGAGCGCCTCGACACAAGGATAGTCAGTCCGCCTTGACTGACACAACAGCAACAGCACTTGCAGTCACAAACACTGTGCCTGCAAACCCCTCACCTCTCCCCCTCCGCATACGTGTATACATGAACAATAAATAATTTCTAGTTGGAGGTAGGTTTCCGTTCTCGTGTTCCTCCTTTGGCATAATTTACTCCTTACACCAGCTCACTGTCGTGGACGTCTCCGGTGATGTCGAGAGAGAGATAGAGAGAGTTGGTGAGGCGAATGGAGAACAGTGGTGTTCAGTGAAGAGGGTAGTTTCTGTCTTCAACAAAGTGATGGCCTTATTCGCGTTCTCAAACGTACGGGTGAGCGGATTAATCCATCATGTTTTCGCACTCGCCATACAGGACCCATAACTAGTATTATGGTATCGGTTTGTGAAGGGGGGGGGGAGGGATAATGTACACATCCCGGTCGCCTCTGGTATTTATTCGAGGAGTGCGACGAGTGCGTCGTACATCCGTGACGTTGTCATCCTGTCCTCCGACTATATCTCGACGCACTGCAGAAACCTATCTTCCAGCACCATATCGCGCGTCCTCGTGTCGCTAGGGGCAACACAGAGTGCCCTACACGATGTACACATGCTACCCTGGCCCGCTAGATCTCCACACAACTCTCCCATCCAGCATGTATGAGACATGATGGGGTGGCGCCTGAGATCCAGTCCAGCCCCGACAACTACAATCACCAAGCTACGCCAAGAAGTGCAGCGATCCTGGGATACCGTTTGTACGACAGGTTAGATGCCATAATTACCGCATATGAAGCTGCTTGGGGTGGTTACACTCATTAAGACGTCTGTTGTATGTGATGCAGTTAATGTTCTGGATGTTTCCCTTCTTAAATGCATTTGCTTTAGTGTATCTACACCGAATAATGTGAGGTGTGGAATGAACGTGACCCGTATCTACACGCAAAGACTTTATAGTGTCTGTTTTCATCTCAATTACACGTTTGCATAGACTACTTTTTGTTTTCGTTCTGTGGCTTAGGCAGCTGAGTAAGGTGTCAGGAAGTAGTTCGTTATCAGACAAATAATGCAGGATAAGTGTAGCTCAGTGTCAAATAATATTCCAATAATTTACTTCAAGAAAACTTGACCGCCGATTACGCAACATTAAGTGAGGAATACACAACTTTCAAAATGTAGTTGTAGCGTGTTTCTTAGTTGCGTCCGACTTTACCTTGCTTCCTGTCCCAAGTTTCCCAATCTTTCCCAAGAAGAGATGGCATTAACCAGTTTCTGAAAAAATGGGGCAATAGACTTGCTTTATAAGAGTTCTTTGTTGTCAATGTAACTTCTTATCTGGCAATAAAATATGTGGAAAATAACGAATTTTGAAGATAAAAGGAAATGAGCTTGTGAGGGATTCTTTTCATGTGTAACTAACTTCAGATAATAGTCTTTGTGGAGATATTTTAGTAGCAAATATATCGATAAAACTCAAGACCAAAGCACAGAATCTAAATGTCTTTACTGAAAAATACAATCACTAAGTGAAGAAAGAACGTAGGGTCCGATACACAGAATTTAATTAATGTTCTCAATAACTGTAAAGATGAAAATATAATTTATTTGTAAACCCGAAAGAGCTGTGTAATGAAAATGTTTGTACACGAATTCAATTCGTCCTTCCCGAGAAGAACTGCTGTATCTAAAAAATTGGCAAATCGAGTTTATATCAGGTCTGTGCTCTTGTAGGTAATGTGTGTGAAGTGTACTTTTTCAAGTGGTGTATTTCTACGATTGAGATAGAGCATGTTAATGTATCGCAAGGAAGTTTTTATTGTATTCATTTAATTTATTTTTGGCAGTTGGTCACATATAGAATGGTATGTCATGTCTAATACCATTTGCATTAAATTTAATAATATTGTTAGCAGTTAAAAATAAGTGGAGCAAAATACAGAATTGAAATATACGGTCCACATAATACACCATTTCAAGTGAAAATGCAATTTGCCCATAGATACAAGAGGCCAGTTGTTCGATGTAATATTGGTACAAATTTTAAGAGAAACTAAATGTACAGTAAGTTGAAATTACATGAGAATAACCGTCAGTACCTGAAGCACTTTGCATTGTGAGCACATAATTTTACAGTATATAGTAATAACAAATCTACCAGGAAACATAATTTGCCATATACAGACGCAAATGTGGCATGTTTCCTTAATTTTTTAGCTTACATAGTTTTCACATGGTTCATTTAGGTTTTCTGCAGTAGAGTAGTAACCTTTTTAAGCAAATAGTCAAAAACACCTCGTTTGTAATTTAAAAAATTGTCCAATTCTGATAAATTTCAGGACATACAGGCGCAACTTGAGTTACTACGCTATGTCATGTTACGAAANAAAAATTGTCCAATTCTGATAAATTTCAGGACATACAGGCGCAACTTGAGTTACTACGCTATGTCATGTTACGAAATCATCAGGTTCACTACCATGATTGGGCTTAAATCAAGATTGGTATGTTTGTCTAATAAGTCTCGAGTGGTTTTGCTTATGATTATGTTTACATTCACCACAATACAAAAGACTACTGAAACGCTATAGATGCATTAACTATACAACACAATAATGCAGTGGCCTCAAATGATATTTGTTTAGTATTTTATTTACAGGTTGAGTGATGAATAACAGTCCGGAGAAGACGGATACCCCAAATAGAGTGAAAGAGTCATACAACAAGTGTAGTCCCAAACCGAACGTGTCAGAGAAGGATATAAGTTTTATAAACTATAGAATATGAAAATGTTTTCGGGAGGAAAATATAATTATGGGGCTATTTTAGAATTTGAAATATCGACTCATAGAATAAGTTTCTGTGAGGACAATAACTACCAAAAATATTCATTTCGGAATTCTGACTGAAAAGGTACGTGACAAAAGTGAGGACGTGGTATTATTACATTTTTAATACAAACAACCAAAAAGCGTTGAACAACTTCATGACGTAAATAAAGAAGCATGCCAGTAAAAAACAGAGGACAGTGAGATAATAACACAGAGTAAAGAACAAAACACTATACACATCAAATAGAAGTATGAATAACAATACAATAGGGGGGGGATGACGGCGTTCCCTAAGATTAGGGAATGCCGTGCGGAAAGAGAGACGTTAGTGAGTCAACCACCCCTGATAATGATGTAGATTCTCTCTATACCCAAAATGTTAAGTATCAAACTGTAAAAGTTAAGATTTTAGTTCATACTACATATGCCCGGCCTTATAATGCAAATAGCATTTTATAAACGTTAATAAGATTAAAACCACAGCTACACAAAGTCAAGAGAATGGCCTAATCAACCTTAGATGGAAGATCAAAACCATAAACTATCTTAGTACCAGAAAGCTTTCCAGTAGAAGGATCAGAAAAAGAGAAAAATACAGTACCTCGTATAGCAAAAAAGAGGGAAGAACAAGAATACTGCTTAAGAAAAGAAACTTAAAGGAACACTATTTATGTTAAGTCACAAAACGGAACTTAATTATCCCGCTAAAGCATTGTGAAGCCTAGATGCAATGGAGTTACAGGTGATAAATTATGCAGAAGGTGTTCATTATCATAAGGAAATAGGGAAGACATTAGTCTAGATTATTATGCGACAAACAGCCTTCCTTAGCAAAGATAATTCATAGTTAGTTTTGTGGATATAGCCGAGCCAACGGGCTGTGAAGCATCGTGACTCAAGACTATCTTTGTCTTATTTCTGTTTCTTGCCAAGGAACAGAGAGCCTAACAGTTTGTCTGAAACGATGTTCCATAACACATTAAATAGTGCACAGAAAACTGCTAGGTAAAAAATAGCCTTTCTTAAAACGTCCACTGGCATTGTTAAAAAATATGTGAGAGGAGGCAGACCAGAAAGTCTCCATGCAAAGAATGAGGTAAGGAGAGACACTATTGTTGAACATATCAAGCAAGATATTTCCAGGGGCGGAGTCGCATTACTGACGTCAGAATTCAAAGCAACACGGTCTAATTTCAGATCATAATAAGCTGATAATATATCATATGCTAATAGAAGAACAAAAGTGAAGAGGGATTTCAGCACTATACACTGCCTACTCTGATGTCTTGATATCCCAGAATATTTACTTTCGTAACCCCAAGAAATACCAATGAAAAATCTGTAGAAAATACGGGTTAGGGAACTATGATAAAAGAAAGAACTGACAGATCTGTATGAACAATATAAACCATAGAAAAAAGCAGCAAAATTTTGCGGTGGTTGGGGAGGTAGGACTAAGCGAAAACGATAACAATCGACATAGACCAATGGCAACTTTTAACCTCCAGCATGTTACAAAGACAAATGATAATCAGCTGTTTCACAAGAGGAGATTGCCAAACTACAACATCACTATTTACGAACTCAGGAGTAAGGTTTGTCATAGTTCCACATGCCATAAAATACAGGGGAAAAGATAATCGTGTGAAATCGCCGCTTGCCAGAGACTACTTGGCAGATATGAAAACTGCTGTTGTGAAAATAGTAACATTGTTATCGGGTGGATATTCTGGATAAAACAAGAATTATGCTATCATAACCGTGCATCTGCACTCAGTTTACAGCAGACAACCTTGAAACGACCACTCTCCTCTTTTTCAACCATACAGCGGGCAAAACGAGGGAGACTCAGCATACAGTGCTATTATTACTACTAATAAGAATACTGGCGATCTGAATGTGCCTCCTCAGGTAATACCAGTATCCCGGCTCGCAAGGCACAAGGGCCCTTACCTAATACATAAACTTCAAACTCTGATTTCCTACACTTCAGGACAATGACACAAGAGATTCGTTAACTGTCCATATAAAACAACGAGCAATGTGATTCCGTCGACGGGATTGTCATGAGGGAATTAATGGTCTAGAAGACTAATAAGGGCAAAATCGTCTTCAAAACCAGTTATCTGGTGGAATCGTTTATGATTTCTAACTCTGAATTGGCTCTCATGATCTAGATGTTAAGAAACGCCCAAATATCTCCACTCCACTCCACTCTAACTCTGAAATGACAACTACTGCCTTCAATACGTACGTCACTCATTCAGAATTATGTATTTGTAAACTAATAGTCGCGTCAAGTTGCTAATGCTCGTATTGCGTTTCTTATTATTGTTTCTTTTTAGTCAATAAAAATGTTTGTTTTTTCTTAATATTATTATGCTCTTTTATATTGTTGTATTGACGAAGTGCAATTTTAAACTTTGCAAGGTTCAGTAAGAACTGTTCACGTTGCCAACAAACTAATGATATTCAGTTAAGGTGTTTTATTTTATCAATACGAAGTTTTCTATGCTTTGCATTAACAAAACACGTTTACTTCAGGGCTTATATAACTAATTACCTATTTATGGAGTAGAATGTGTTAACTTCTTCAGTAGAAATACACAGAGAATTATCTATAATTTACCAAAATATTTTATCATACAAAATGACGCAGTCATTTGTAACCGATAAGAAAACCCTAATAGGTACCTAATAATCAAACAATTTATTTATCCTGTCAAAAACTACACCTCGTGAGATTTACATGATGTTTAACGAAATATAAATATCACTAAAACTGTCTGAACCGTTAATATAATAAGTTTTGCAAGAATTTCAAACTGCTGTGTTGTAAGGACAAGAAAACTTAGAAACGCCATTTTATCTCGGGACAGACGATTTATTAGCTGCACTAATTGTGCGAATCAACCGTGAGAACGAGTAAATGACACATCAGTTCGCATTTGGTGTTGAGTTTAATGTAACGATACGGCTTTATCACGACATTCACGCGCGTTATACGCGCCTTAGGACGACACGCTTCATTTTATTTTAGATTAGCTGTGCCAGCGGCTCCGCTCGCGTGGACTACAGAATTATCGTTTACGGTTTTATTTTATAAAGTACATGTTTTTATACATTTCCCTGACAATGTCTGCACTTTATTTTCAATTTCAATTGAGTGCAAGGTGAAAAACTTTGTCATTGGATGTTCCTCGCGTGGTTAAAGTAAGAAATCGCTCTTTTACTTTCTTTTTTGATCTGGATAAACGCTAGCAATCTGTTCCGTATCACTTTGCACTAATTTACTAAAATAGTGTATTAGCTTAATGCCCTGTATCAACGTCATTGTAGAGGTGCACTCTCATATTTGTCGTCAAGCTGAATTTTTTGACATTTGCCCATAAGCTTGACGACTTAAGACAGGCTTCCATTTCATCTGCAGGTGTGCCCCTCTGAATCACTAGTAGAGTTTGGCGCAAGTCACCAGCCAGTATTACAACCATTCCTCCCATGATGTCTGTATTGTTTCGTATATCCAGTAGAGTTCGGTTTAGGGCCTCTATCGCTTTTTTGTGTGACATTGTGCTTTCATCCCTCACTAGCAACTTACATTGACGCAGCATTATACCCCGAACGCTATTTTCACAAAAAAAAATTCCTGAGGTAATGAGATATTTCTTCGGGATAAAAAGTAGCCTATGTCACTTCCCGGCCCTCCAATTATCGCTGTGCAAAAATCACGTCGATCCGTTGCTCCGTTGTGACGTGAAAGAAGGACAAACAAACAAACAAACACACTTTCGCATTTATAATATTAGTTATGATTGTAGCGCTGACACAGGCCGGGACCGGTCGCTTCCTCTATGGAATGTGCCCCACTTTCAGTAAATTAAAATTTTTTTAGTTTAAATTTCTATACACACACTCGCACAAGTCTCGATAGTTCTGGAAACACAATACTCTTGGGAGAAATCCGTTCTCATAGAGCTGCCTCAGATTTGTTTCTCTCGGTGAGGAGTTTTGGTCGTGTAGTTGCTTGTCGACCGCGCGCGGCGGTGGCTCGCGTTTCTCATCTCATAAAGAAAACATTCCCTAATTTGTCGAACACGCAAATTTACTCCTGCGGCCAGCTGATCTTATTTAAATTCGCCTCCTGTACACCACATTTCTCCGAATGGATTGAATTTAGTTCGGGGTGAAGATCTTCATGCTGGAATGGTTTTTTTTTACCCCAGTGTTGAAAACCAGAGCGAGGAAATTTTGTACTATTTTTTTTCGCGCGTCGCCATTATTTTTCAATTTTTTGCTTTTATTTTACTATGGACCCTGGGAGATCGAGAGTTGTATGGTGTTTCGAAATTGCCAAGCTCAGTACTTTGATCTATTCGTGGTTCCATACGACAAACGGGAATTACAAGTGCCAAAATTTTCTTTAAATTTCTGTAATTTCAATAAACTGTTACGATAATAATTCTGTCATGTACTTTTGTTTTCAGGCTACATATGTGATTTGTAGTTATTTCCAGGTTTCTAAAACGAACATACAAGCGCTCTCCTTTCTTTTCTTCATCAGGATAATTTATTTTATATCTTGGAGTATTTTTGTTTGTATCTAATGTATTTTTTGGGGATTTTGGATATTTTCCTCATGTAATTGGTACGTTTTTTTTGTTGAAGTCACTGCTCGAGTTATTCCTTTCTTGTCTTGCCATTCCGTGAACGAGAGAGGATCCTTATTATTTGTGACTGGAGTGTTGTGTACTCTCAACTATTGTATTGTCGTGTCATTTTTATATCATTGTATGTACATTGTCCCGTCAAATAAATAACATTATAAATATAAATAAATAATACAAGCGTGTTCGAATTGTTATATTTTCTGTACGAAAACCACTAATAGTTGTTACCTACTTCACATAATTTCAGTAAGTGCAAAATGGTATCAAAGTTAGTTCAACCTTTCAGCAATATGTTTTTCTCGCATCCGGTACGTTATCACTAACACAGTTGAAGTACATATAGACTGTTCATGGTTAATTGAGTACTCTTGAAAGCCCTCCTCGGGAAATACTTTACTGTTAATTTTGTGTTCTTCTGTCTTATATACAGTTAACATTGCCATGGGCCTAATCACTTTATTTATGCGCGGTTCAAGCAAAACCGTGGAACTGGTACGAACTCAAATGTGTTATTTATATGGAATCGTTGTACTCTAATGAGTAATAAATTATGAATTATAACTTTATAGGTTATAAATATGATAATTTCACTCGCAATACGTCAAACGTTCATATTAATTCGCCGCCAATTCTACTAGAAGCCTGCGTGCCAGTGTGTTATATGGTTTATATGCAGAAATGTACAGCAACTTTTTTTCTAAAGTTTGTTTTAATAGTGCTCTCTTAACCGTGGCCGCCTATAATAGACATTTCCTTTTTACTTTCATTCGCACTTCTTCAAACAACTCACAGTCATTCGTAGCTTCTTGTATGGAGATGGTGAACCAAAAAAAAACGCAATTCATTGCCGTACGAAGTAAAGGTCGTTGGCCAGAGGCATGAAGAGCCAAGTCAGTAAACGTCAATAAGCGCGTTGTCAAGAAGCAAGAGCCAGGCGCACGTATCTCCGTCGCCTTCAAAACTGAACGGTCGTATCGAGTATATGTGATTGTTAGTGTACCACTAAATTTAAAGTGTACATTAGAACAAACAAAGCCGCAAAAGTGTTTTTTTTTTTTTTTTTTTTTTTTTTTTTTTTTTTTTTTTACGATTTTGCGAGACAAAATAGCTCAATAATCGCTTAAATTTACCCGCAGCCCTGCCCTACAGCGAGCCAAGTAATTAACAGTAGGTTAGCATTCTCTTATTTTGTTCCAGCCTTGTACGCGCTTGAAATATTCTTGTACAATTTTTTTGGAAACTCTTTCTCAGTGTTTCCGAAATGTTTCTGTTGCTCAAAAATGTTGGGCATCTTTTGGAAAAGACATGGAAACGAAGTTACTAGAAACATTGTTCCTCAACACTGGGAATACATGATTTCGCGTCCAACATTTTGTGTAATATAGGAAAACATTCACAATAAATTCGTTTATTTTTTTCTCGGAATATCACCATTATTCAAGAGGAATATGTACCGATATATTTTCCGAGAAATTGTTGTTTGCGGGAATAAGCGTTTCTCGGTAAACAAATGTTCTGTAAATATGACTATTTGCCAATAAAGGCGAGAAAACAACTACCGCTTCCATTCCCAATTTTTATTACTTGTATCATATAAAGTGTATTCATGGTGAAACATTCGTGAAAATAGTAAAACAATGATATCATTTTTAAAGCTTCAATTTGCAGTTTCCTTTGACGGTAAGAGTTATTATGGACAAGCGTAGCTTAGTCTGTGAGCTTTCATCGCGTATATCAAAGTCCCACTGTTACAGATACAATTTGCACATGACAGCATCACAACGGAAACACTGCACGCCTTGCGCGTAGGGGCGATGAGGCGCTAGGCGCGCGTGACAAGTGTCGCCCGTATCGCTCCCTCGCAACTTGACCTTGAACGCGCAGCTACATACTCCACTTAATAATGTCACATAGTTTTCACGCTCTGCGAAACTGCACATAGAACNTGACAGCATCACAACGGAAACACTGCACGCCTTGCGCGTAGGGGCGATGAGGCGCTAGGCGCGCGTGACAAGTGTCGCCCGTATCGCTCCCTCGCAACTTGACCTTGAACGCGCAGCTACATACTCCACTTAATAATGTCACATAGTTTTCACGCTCTGCGAAACTGCACATAGAACTTGATTATTTCATTTCCGATTCACCTAAAACACAATTTTTAGATACCTTTTAAAGTGCATTGGCAGAAATAATTTGNTTGATTATTTCATTTCCGATTCACCTAAAACACAATTTTTAGATACCTTTTAAAGTGCATTGGCAGAAATAATTTTAGTAATTGAAGAGTATTTTCCTGTATACTCGATGTGACAAATTTGATTCGGTAGGGAAAATATATCGGCTCGCTTTGATCAACTCATGAGACTGGCTTTGCTAACCAGTCAATGTACACAACCACGTCCAGGCACGTTAGCATGCTTCCTGTTACCCATTTCGAATGGGTGATAGAAAACATTGTTCCCTTCTCGCGAAACACGAAGGGAACATGGAAACGTGATGTTGGCCAACATAAAACAACTTGTTTCCAAGAAACACGGAGAAACACTTCGGAAACAAAAGCAACATCGTGTTGGCCAACAATGTTTCCCAAAAACGTTTCCAAGTTCGCATTAGGCTTTTAGAGTAAAACATAACCACCACTATTTCACAGAAACGAAACGGCATGACAGTTCCTTTGAAGTGGGCGTATCCATTATCTGTCTGACTGCACAAGGTTCTGGGAATGTGCCTTGTGTCTGACTGGCTACTGCTAGTTGCAAGAGGTTCCCTATTGGCGGGGCTGTCGGTTGGCAAGTAGTTTACCAAGCACTGATTGGCCTTCGGCGTTCCAACATATTGATGGCTGGTGACGCCATTTTGCTAGCATGTGCGGTTGGAGTCCGTGATATAAGCGGTTGTTTTACATCCGTATTCATAAGTACTTGGTGACGATGTTGTGCAAGTGGGCGGATAATGGGCTGTCGGCCAACAATGGCCAAATCTACGGAGATATAACGAAACACAATCTGATTGTAGTAACCACGAACCATATAGCAGAAGGTGTTTCGTAAAACACTGAANCGGAGATATAACGAAACACAATCTGATTGTAGTAACCACGAACCATATAGCAGAAGGTGTTTCGTAAAACACTGAAATGGTATACAGTATGATGGGTACACTTGTAAGAACACATTACATTAGCTCATTTTAGGAAATACTTCCAGATGAAGAAAACATCTCCCTGAAATGTAGATTTACTATAGAAAATTTTCCGTATGATAAAATGTTTAACAATTTTATTCATTATTTTTATTTTTGATTCTCAGAAGTTTAGTTCTAAGTGGATTACATCTGTTCAGCGGTAAACTTAAAATGCACAGGAAAATTATTGTATTTACCACGCGTTATCATGTGTATAGCCATGCGTTTATTGTGTATATATTTTGAATCCTTGGACTCGTATATTCAACTGAAATAAAATCTTAGCGGTATTCAAGTATATTTTTGTTCGGAACGCTATTCACCATCGGCAATTTTCATCGCGGAAAATGGAGGATGGCAGATACCGTGTTCACCAAAAGAAATCAATTTTCGAACTCACGTTTTGCATTCAATACAGATACCGCTGCAACGTCATCAAATGACAACCGTTGCAGAACGGTAACGCAAAATTGATAGTTCATAAAAATTCTTTGCATTGCGATAAATATTTGCTTTTCTAGAGCAGATAGTTGCGGTATGTGTTTTCATAGTCCACAGTTTTAAGCAGTGTTTTTGAACTACTTGAGGTTGTATGCTTTCCCAGTAAACTTGCAAGAAATATGGATGATATGAACGTAGAAAATTAAGATAATTTAATATACTGTTCATAATATTTCAAGAACCTCTGTGAATAATTTAGCTCATCATTACATTCATAAGTTTACTAGCTTATACATTTTAGTAACTTATTCCAAAATAACTTGTCTCTTATATACAGGATGATTCTCCATTACACCGACAAACTTGGGGAGGTTATTCCTTATGAAAAAGTAAAAAGAAAACATATTCGGACACTTTATAACTAAAGCGAATATTAGAGGAGGTATGAGCCCTTAAAAATCGAGAATCTAAACAGAATTTTTGCAAAATATCGGTAACGAAGTAAAATGAAATTACGTCATTGTTATAGGGATCTTCACGTAAGAGCTAACCGCCAGGAGAGACCACCCTCGTATTGCATATAACTTTCTTAACGTCAGGACTTATGAACATTTGATGCTTGTTTATTGAGAAGTACCACCTAGTAAACAAAAATGACCCTCTTGTTAGAACTGGCTAGGTACGGCCGTTAAAAACGCACACAAACTACTGCTGCAGCGATGCAATGCCGAGCACGAGAAGATATGAGAGGGTCTCGACTTTTTACAACAAGCAGATAACACTATAAAAATTACGCACAAAAATATTAAACAACTCGTAAAATATACATTTTCTATAACCGTACATTGTTAGTAATTACTACGAATTCGAATTTATAACGCGAAAACGAAGAATTTGTGCGAAAGGAGTGGAGCTGAGACTTATGTTACAATTATGTATTTGTTTGTAATGAACGTACTTTCCAAGTAAGCATTCGCGTTGTAACCTACAAGATTTTCTCAATAAATTGAGTTACTCAAGTCTCTCCACTGGAACAAATTAATCAATGGGGTTTAAGTGTAGACAACGCTGATTCTGAATTTCCTCTAAGCGTTCATTAAAAAGTTATCTCGATTTAGTGTAGTTACCGCAGAGATTTTTGTAAATGAGCGCTATATAAGCATTATAATAAGCCTAATAGGAGGTGACTCAGTTAGTCGTTTCGAAATCTTTACAAGAAGATAGTGACTCTAAAATCAAATAAACTCTTAAATCAGATAANTGACTCAGTTAGTCGTTTCGAAATCTTTACAAGAAGATAGTGACTCTAAAATCAAATAAACTCTTAAATCAGATAACACGTTGAGTACAGGTATAAGAAAAGTGTTAAAAATGTGACAAATAAGTTTATTTTCGTAGCTTTTCTGACCAAAATGTGGTTTAAAGTGTAGCACGAAATCAAAATGGGCCTTTTAGGAAATAAGAATACCATTTATGTGGATAACAATACTCACGTGAAAACACTTCAAATTCACGTGCCAAAATCATTAGTCATTAAAACAACAATGTTAATTGCCTGCAATTATTTGTA
This sequence comes from Clitarchus hookeri, assembly GCA_002778355.1. NCBI lineage: Eukaryota > Metazoa > Arthropoda > Insecta > Phasmatodea > Phasmatidae > Clitarchus > Clitarchus hookeri. Next base: position 520,016 of record NQII01001285.1, read on the forward strand.
AGACCATTCATTGAAATCGTAAATGTCTTGACTTTTCTATGTANGACTCAGTTAGTCGTTTCGAAATCTTTACAAGAAGATAGTGACTCTAAAATCAAATAAACTCTTAAATCAGATAATACGTTGAGTACAGGTATAAGAGAAGTGTTAAAAATGTGACAAATAAGTTTATTTTCGTAGCTTTTCTGACCAAAATGTGGTTTAAAGTGTAGCACGAAATCAAAATGGGCCTTTTAGGAAATAAGAATACCATTTATGTGGATAACAATACTCACGTGATAACACTTCAAATTCACGTGCCAAAATCATTAGTCATTACAACAACAATGTTAATTGCCTGCAATTATTTGTAAGACCATTCATTGAAATCGTAAATGTCTTGACTTTTCTATGTANAACAACAATGTTAATTGCCTGCAATTATTTGTAAGACCATTCATTGAAATCGTAAATGTCTTGACTTTTCTATGTATTCTTTTTTGTCATATTAAATGAGCGATGTGATGTTTTATATATTGAATATTCAGTTTCGATAACGCGCTTGAGCCGCTAGGGAAGTTGTTTAGCTAAGCTCTCGCCGATGCACACAATTCCTGGGCTTTTCCTTCCGGCTTTTCTGTGCCAGTTCAAGACCATCGTTGTAAGTTTATGTCCGCGTGTAGTGTAGTTTTAGTCACTCAGGGAAAGAAACTACAATTGCAGGAGTGGGAACTGTATTTCGTCTGGCTATTATGTCTCTAAAAATGGAAAATATTTCGATTTCGCAAAACATTTGAGAAATCACAGATAAGAGGATTTTACGTGTGTGTTTACATACATTTGTGTGTATATAAGCATACATATAAAATGACACTGAATAAAAAATTTATCCGTTTATCTTGAGATGTTCTTGGAAACCCGANGTATATAAGCATACATATAAAATGACACTGAATAAAAAATTTATCCGTTTATCTTGAGATGTTCTTGGAAACCCGAGTTATGCTCATTGCCTAAGAAAAATGCATTTTGGGAGCGGCAAGGGCAAATCCTTCAAAGCAGTGGAAGACAGTATTCAAGGAAAACTTTTCTGTATAAAATTAATCATCATTGAAGTCAAGATGTGCTTGAGAAATTACAGAAAATTAAAGAGAAGCGTTAAAGAGAATATTTTCAAATACTGCAAAAAAAATCGCTATTGAAAATTAGTCAACATGAAATATGGTAGCAATTGAAGAATGACGAGTAGAGATGAAACTTAAAAAAAAAAAAAAACACGAAAATGATTGTTTTATTTACTATTATGCTTTGAGTAATTAATTATATTATTTAATTTTAAAAACNGCAAAAAAAATCGCTATTGAAAATTAGTCAACATGAAATATGGTAGCAATTAAAGAATGACGAGTAGAGATGAAAATTAAAAAAAAAAAACACGAAAATGATTGTTTTATTTACTATTATGCTTTGAGTAATTAATTATATTATTTAATTTTAAAAACTTCCTTGCGAACAGTTATCCGCGACGTTGGAAAACATGCCAAGATTGTTTATAACGGATGCTAAATGGTAGAAATCCTCAGTTTTTTGCCGTGAGAGAAAGAAAGTAGAATTAAGGGTGCTTCAAAGAAAAATTTAATGAGCTTGGCTTTGCTATAACGTTTACGGTTTCAGAAGCTTTTATTTGAATTCAAACAACAATATGCGGTCACATCACTTCCTTAATTTTAATTACATTCTTTGGCTTATGCACTAAACGTGCAATATTTCATTGTGCTCTCTTATGAGTCTTTATTAAATCTTTGTTAGTTACCTACCAGAACATTAAAAAAGTGCATTATTGTGCCATGCATTTGAACTAATTAATGAATGGTACGTTTTAATATCATCTCTAATTGTCGTGCAATTTTTATTAAAATAATCTACCTGGTGATTTTATTTAATAATGCAAAATGCTGGTTTCATAGTTATTGTTGCTTGATAGAGGTCCTCAGTATATATAAATTATATATATATAAGTATATATAAAAGTGTAAATACGTGTAAATATAAGTGTATATACATAAATGAGGTCTCTTCAGCTCAGTTTATAGATTGACGTGGATGTCTTTTACGACTATTAGCACAGTAATTTTGCTTGCAATAAAATGCAATACGTTTATAAAGGAAAAAAAGTTTAGTGAGCAAAATAGGTGAATTAAACCTTCCATTGTATTTATATTGCTTACCTGTGTGGATAAGTGCGCCTAGNGTTTAGTGAGCAAAATAGGTGAATTAAACCTTCCATTGTATTTATATTGCTTACCTGTGTGGATAAGTGCGCCTAGCCTACACTACCCCAACCCCTCCACCAAGATCCAGCCTTTTTTTTCTCCGCACACACAAACAATAGTACCATTTTTTAAAAAGGAAATAAAGCAAAACTTATGCACTTAACAGCCAAAAAAAACTGGAACACCTGCCTAATATCGTGTAGGGCCCCTCCTAGCACGCAGAAGTGCCGCAATACCNAACAGCCAAAAAAAACTGGAACACCTGCCTAATATCGTGTAGGGCCCCTCCTAGCACGCAGAAGTGCCGCAATACCACGTGGCATGGACTAGACTAATGTCTGAAAGTATGAAGGAGGCATTTCACACCATGAATCCTGCAGGGCAGTCCAAAAATCCAACCTGCGCCAATTTGAGAAAGGGTTGTAAGTCTGTCACGTTTNAACAGCCAAAAAAAACTGGAACACCTGCCTAATATCGTGTAGGGCCCCTCCTAGCACGCAGAAGTGCCGCAATACGACGTGGCATGGACTAGACTAGTGTCTGAAAGTATGAAGGAGGCATTTCCCACCATGAATCCTGCAGGGCAGTCCAAAAATCCAACCTGCGCCAATTTGAGAAAGGGTTGTAAGTCTGTCACGTTTAATGATTCTCGTCAGTCGTCGTTTGTCCCGTTATTTCACGACCTTTTTCCGGCCGCAGCGATGTCGAAGATGTGATGTTTTACCGGATTCCCGATATTCACGGTACACTCGTGAAATGGTCGTACGCGAACATCCAAATGTTATCGCTACCTCGGAGATGCTATGTCCCATCTCTCGTGCGCCGACTATAACACCACGTTCAAACTCACTTAAATCTTGATAACCTGCCGTTGTAGCAGCAGTAACCGATCTAGCTGCCGACCGCATCGCGTTACTCTGATTGGCTCCATACCTCTGTTATTTGAATACGCACGCCTCTACAAGTTTTTTTGGCTCTTCAGTGTAATCATCTTATAATCTTATAATTTTGTGCACCGCTACTCCATTACTTAAAAATTTGAACTTGACTTTATTTCCATAAGAAGTGCATCAAATATTACGTTAGTTCCAGAAAATGGAACAAATATTCTCTTAAAAATTACACTACTAGAAATTTCTTGACAATGAGTTATATGTTTGATTACAATCTACTTACTCAGATGATTTGTGGGCGTGGCTCTTCGGTCGTAGGCATCCTTCAGAAGACTATCGAGTATCTGCAAGTGGTCTATCTTGACAGCGCTCCTGAAACATAAAAAAAAAGACTTTTGTTTTACCATTGCATGAAATCAAGGATGTTTATACTCGTAATGTCGTTCGGTAACATTTTATACCACAGAAAAAAAAGATTTTTCAAATAAAGATACGTATAACTTCCTGTATGTGATACATGACAGTGACCTGAGCATTTTAAGAAAAAGAACCTATTTCTAGAAGTATGTGGTTTTGGCCGCTGTGAGGCGATAACGTTCGGTATAAATCATTTGTGTTTTTTTTTTCAAAATGCGCAACCCATTTGTTATCAACATAATATTTGTGGACCATATGCACCGTATAGCTTCCCTGCACATGAGCGACTGTAGTTTGTAGTCGACTGCCCTCAGCATACTATGTCGTGTGTGGTGCTTCTCATTTACGTTGTTAACGACAGAAATACAACCTGTTTTAGTGCATAACTACAGAACTGACTGATATGCTGTTTGCATACGGAAAAACTGATTGCAATAGCCAAACCGCCCAACTGATGTATGCGGAAAGGTTTCACAACAGAAATACTTCGCATCACTCTACGTTTACGTCCATAGTGAGGAGACTACGGGAATGTGGATAGTTGAAAGTAGGTATTTTCCTGCTGGGATCGTCCCAGCTGAAGAGGCAGTGGGCGAGACTTCAAAGTGGATAATAAGTGGTGCAATCACAAGACGAATAGTGTTATAAAAATAATCTCAGAGGTCTTAAAATTTGGCTGTACCACGCCCAGAACACCTCTCACTGGTATGGACAATAACTCTGAAAAGAAGTATGCAGGTTTGAAAGAGGACACTACAGATAAAAGATTCCCAAAAATCAAATATTTATCTGTTAGAAGGAGTTATTTTTGTGGTTCCAGTATGTTAAGTACGTATCGTGTAGTGTGTAGATGTGATTGCAGTTATCTAGAAATAATTACTGAAGTCAACTGTAGTTTTACGAAACATTGTAATATTACTGTCAAAATATAGCTCATTAGTAACAAGGCACGTAAGGAATATCCATATAATAGCTTTATTCCTTCTTATATGTTGTGTTGTCTAACTGCAGGTTCGCATCGCCATGCTAATACCAATTATATACGCGTATGTGTACGTACAGTATTGTACTGTATTGACAGATAGACCCGTATAAATTATTTTGTATTTCCTTCCTGTGTTAGTGTCACAACATGATGCGTATCGTCCACGCTCGACCTTAACAATTCATTTTGAGGAGGAAGTGTTGAAGAGATTCGAAGAGGAGTCGTCCTTCAGCACTTGTCAAGTGTATAAATGACTTAGACACGTGTTAAGTTAACGTGTGGCATATTATCCACGAACAGCATTTCCATCCATGACATCTTCAGACCATCCATGTAAATGCTGCGGAGGACTACCCACGCCGATTATCGTTTGCGCAGTGATATCTCCAACGCTGCATAATCCAGCCTTCATTTCCAACCTTGANTTGTAGCAGCAGTAACCGATCTAGCTGCCGACCGCATCGCGTTACTCTGATTGGTTCCATTCCTCTGTTATTTGAATACGCACGCCTCTACAAGTTTTTTTGGCTCTTCAGTGTAATCATCTTATAATCTTATAATTTTGTGCACCGCTACTCCATTACTTAAAATTTGAACTTGACTTTATTTCCATAAGAAGTGCATCAAATATTACGTTAGTTCCAGAAAATGGAACAAATATTCTCTTAAAAATTACACTACTAGAAATTTCTTGACAATGAGTTATATGTTTGATTACAATATACTTACTCAGATGATTTGTGGGCGTGGCTCTTCGGTCGTAGGCATCCTTCAGAAGACTATCGAGTATCTGCAAGTGGTCTATCTTGACAGCGCTCCTGAAACATAAAAAAAAAAAAGACTTATGTTTTACCATTGCATGAAATCAAGGATGTTTATACTCGTAATGTCGTTCGGTAACATTTTATACCACAGAAAAAAAAGATTTTTCAAATAAAGATACGTATAATTTCCTGTATGTGATACATGACAGTGACCTGAGCATTTTAAGAAAATGAACCTATTTCTAGAAGTATGTGGTTTTGGCCGCTGTGAGGCGATAACGTTCGGTATAAATCACTCGTGTTTTTTTTTTTTCAAAATGCGCAACCCATTTGTTATCAACATAATATTTGTGGACCATATGCACCGTATAGCTTCCCTGCACATGAGCGACTGTAGTTTGTAGTCGACTGCCCTCAGCATACTATGTCGTGTGTGGTGAGTCTCATTTACGTTGTTAACGACAGAAATACAACCTGTTTTAGTGCATAACTACAGAACTGACTGATATGCTCGCTAACGTGTGGCATGTTATCCACGAACAGCATTTCCATCCATGACATCTTCCGACCGTCCATGTACATGCTGTGGAAGNAATGACTTAGACACGTGTTAAGTTAACGTGTGGCATATTATCCACGAACAGCATTTCCATCCATGACATCTTCAGACCATCCATGTAAATGCTGCGGAGGACTACCCACGCCGATTATCGTTTGCGCAGTGATATCTCCAACGCTGCATAATCCAGCCTTCATTTCCAACCTTGATGTTATTCACAAATGAGTGCACTTTCACTATAGATGACATTGTAAACTTGCACTACAGTCGAGTCTGGGCTGATGAAAATCCGATTGTGCAAGTGGTTAACGGATGTCAGTAAGCGTTCCATAATAAAATCTGGGCTGGGATTATTGCTGACTATCTCATTGGGCCGCATCTAATGACAAACAGACTTAACGGACCGTGATACCATATATCCCTAAGAGATGTTGCTGGATGAGGTGTCACTGTGGGTTAGATAAGTAATGTGGCCTAAACACAACGGAGCTCTACCGCACTTTCACAGAAATATGCCGGACCACCAGGAAGCCACATATCTAAATCGAAGGATTGGCAGAGGAGAGCCTTGTCATGGCCGCTACGGTGACCAGATATAACACCCCTTGACTGTTTTTCTAAGGTCACTATGAAGAATATGGTGTACGAGACTCCATGAACATTCCAGGATAATTTTTTGGCCCGAATCCACGGCGTGGTTGAAATATTTTGCACCCAACAGGATGCCTTTGAACGTGTGCGCCGATCTATGCAACATAGTTGCATGCTTTTTAGTCAACTGGAAGGACTACAATTCAAACTCCTTTTGTAATACATGATGTAATGTTCTTGCTGGTGTCTTAGTGATTAAATATGTAGCTAACTGCACGTATTATGTCCGAAACGCTATGCAATACTCTGACGACGTACAGTGGCCAAACCTCGCACTTTCGTACATTGTATCCCTCTTGTCCTGTATCACATATTGCGTGTTGTCGTGCTTTTTCAAACATTCTTTCTATACAGCATGCCGCCTAGTGTAGGACCGGCAAAGCCAAAGGTTAAATTGTTTACAGGCATGTTGAACTACCTTTCAAGAATATTGTTTTGAAACAAAACCATTTCCTGCCCTTTGAAGAGAAAAACCATGCTACAAGAAAGCGAGTGGGAGTAAAATAATAGTTTCTGTTATTGTGTTTTTGTTGAGTCTATGAATATAAATCTATTACCAATTTATTTAATAACGCATTAAAAATTTTACAAATATCTTTTAATACAAATGTTGCCCGGCCATAGAAAAACCAAGTATATTTTGTTTGGGAGCGGTATCGGTAAAGGTGGCCGAGACTCACCTAAGATTATCTATTCTTTCACTCGGCCGGTTCCATACTAGGTTGCCGCTTTAACAGTGGCGCAATAGTGGACACTTAGTGAAAATTGTCTATTTATTTATCAATTTTTAATGTTTATTTACCTAGTGAATGCATATACTGGGTTCGATTTACAACAGATTATGTAAAAATAGACACACTCTTCCCTTGAGGATACAAAAGTGTATATATGTAGTTTAAAAACAAAAACCGGTTGTTATAACTAACTGTAACAATTTTAAAATGGTGTACATTTATATTGAGTTAAACTTAATGGTAACAATGTAAAACATCATAAAAATACTATATATTTGAAGTTAAGAGTAATTTTTATGATATATAAACATCATTTTTTAATCTTTTCAGTGAGATATATATTTATTTCAGTGATATATTACTTGGTCATAAAGAATGTATTAATACACATTCTTTATTCTTTAGCTTGAAGGGTTAGAAAACTGTGGGGTTATTAAATTGTACAAATTACCCCTTGTTATGTTGAATACCCACTTATATTGTGTGTTTATCGTTGTGGCATGCGTAATTTCCAATTCCTCACATTTATGTCAGGCTAAAGCAGGTACTCATTATCAAAAACAATAATCTATTCTCACAGCAACAGTGTATTCACATTCCTATGTTACCACAGCCGATGTTCCTACAACCATAACTCTGAAAGTATTTGTCCTACAACTTTTACTGGAAGGGTCACGGTGGAGTCGTTGTTATACTACATGCCTCCCACTAATGTTACCAACACGGTGGATTTTGAACCAGATTTGGTTGACTTCGCTCGTACCAAGTGGGTTATTAAGTTATCAGTGAACAATGCAGTTTATTTATAGAGTGTGTCTGTGGAATGAGGTGGGCAGTCTTCCAGAAGAAAAGTTCAAGCCTCTACAATTGTAATTCAAATGTGTACATGGCAAAGTGGGAAATGTTTATACCATACTTTTCTAATTGGTAGTCATTGATTGGTGCCAAAAGTTTGATATATCCCAGAAGGTTATCCAAAATGTTGGCACCATGAAAAGTTACAGATCTCATCGTGAAGGAGAAGTATTCTCTTCAACTTCTGCTAAAGTTGAAGATGTTATGTTGATGATATCCAATATTTTTGAAGACCTCTAAATTCTTGTTATTTACTTGATTGCTATTGTCTTCATTCAAAAGGAGAGCATTTCGATTTTCATGAACTAGAGTATTTGGGTTGATTTTTATCTTCGGCTTAGCGGAATTCACTCTCTTGAGTGTTGGCAACAATACCCCGCACCACTAAGAACCGAGTTCGAAGTTCGGCATGGTCTAACCTGGATTTTTGCACGTGGCAAACAGTGAATTGTTCGTAGATTCCTCCCTTCCCCCTCCGATTCCATTCCGTGGTTGCTCCTTCATCGCGTTGCTTCTTCTATCTCAGCGGTTGAAGGCGACAGTTGGTGAACGTTGCCCAAATCTCTCTCATTCGCTATAGCTGAGGCATCTGAGTTTGCTGTTACAAAGACTGCGTCATCGACTTATGTTGCAATTTTGTAGTACATATGTACATTCGAGTGTAATGCAAAAACTGCAGGTTTTTTTTGGTAGCATGACATAATGTATTCCTGTTGAGGTGGCTTAGTTGGATATTTATAACGAAAGTGACAGATAATTTCCTTAAAA
>NQII01001286.1:0-34370 GCA_002778355.1 Clitarchus hookeri
ATATACACTAGCTGGCCCAATAGTAGTTGCCCTGTCAATTTACACGAAAATAGATATAGATATAAGATAGATAGATATATAATTTCAATTAGGATTTAATGTTGTAACCAGGTTGCATAGCACCCATATTTTAATATTACAAAAATTTACAAAAAATTAATTAATGCGTTTATCGCAACGCTTGGTGATGAACGATATTTTTTGTCTTTCCGTTCGGAGAGAAAACGAATAACGCCGATGGTTTACCTACTCTCGAGCACGCCACCTACAACTGCCCATGGGAAAACATGGCATTCGAGGTTTATTCCACACACTTCCAACGATTGCCCTTGCGATTTATTAATCGTCATTGCGAATGCAAGACAAACAGGAAACTGGACACGCTTAAATTGAAACGGTAAATCGGTTGGAATCAGCGGTATTCTTGGAATCAGAACATCCTTGCCTTCGAACTTTCCTATGATTATCGTTGCTTCAATCACGTTGTTCATCAGCTTCTTAATAGCGAGTCTTGTTCCATTACGTATTTTCGGTTGGTTCAGATTACGTGACATGATTATCACCGAGCCGACCTTGAGCTGCAAATTGTGCGGCGGTATTCCTGGCAAATCCAATGAATTCAGAAATTCAATTGGATAATTGAAGACTTCATCTGGATCGGTAATTGAATCGATCGACTTAAATGAATGCAGTTGGCCAGCGATTTGACTTTGAATTTTTATGTTCAAATCGTCTACGTCCTTATTTTTCGCTGCCAAAATAGCTCGTTCGCTCAAATAAACATGTTTTTTGTAATTTGCACCAATATTCGGGAACACTTTCGTTATAAATTCTTCTTTCGACGTTGTGAATTGACAAAAATTTGGTGGAAACAAAATGAGGCAGTGGAAGCGTCAATCGGAATTTTTCCATTGCCAATGTCCAATAATTTTGTGAAAAACACTTCCACCAATTCGTCATTTTGTAACGCGACTCGCATATTCGTTGTTAACTTGAGAGTTTTCACGTATCTCCACAAATTCGATGACTTCAAGCAAGCGTTCATTTCATCAACAGCTGTTGATCTTGGAGTGACTGGCAGCGTTTGCTGAAAATCGCCGGCCAGCAGAATCATCGTACCTCCAAAGAGGTCCTTATTATTGCGCAAATCTTTCAACGATCGATCGAGTGCCTCCAATGCTCGTTTGTGCGCCATCGTACATTCATCCCAAACGATTGTTTTGCTGTTCTGTAGTACTTTCGCCATTGCTGAATTTTTTGGCAATGTTGCACGTTGGTTCATCTATCGTTTGCAAATTCAGTGGCAGTTTGAGCGCTGAATGGGCTGTTCGTCCTTCTTCTAACAATGTGACAGCGATCCCTAATGATGCTACGGCCAGCGCTATTTGACCTTGTGCGTGAATCGAATCTATAATCAATGAAATTAGGAACGTTTTCTTTCCATTTCTGCCAGGTGCATCGAGGAAAAATATTCCTCCGTAGCCGTCGTTGATTGCTATCATCAATGTATCATAGGCGGTTTTCTGCTGCTGATTCAAAAGTGGGACCTTTGTTCGTACTGATTGACTCAAAGCATCTTTATCGTATTGCCGTTCTCGTTCAAATTCTCTATTGAATGCATAGTGCATGGGACGATTCGGCGCTGGCATTCCTAATTCATGCAACATCTTGCCGGACATCATCAGGCATAAATACTCTATAGAAATCAACGCCTCGTTGTGGATCTCCGCGTTAAAGTCAAGTTCAGGGTTCGCTGTTGTACGCACTCGATGCAAAATGTCTTCAGTCATATTGTCTTTGTATTTGTACCAGAAATGAAGTGGGTTAGATGGAAAACACGTTGAAATGATGATGGCAAAAAGTGATCTAATTTGATGCGCAGTAGACGAAATAACAGCATCAGCAAGTGTATTATCCCAATGAAAGTCATCTTCGAGCAAATGTAAACGCTGACACGCTTCTCGATATGTTGCGCACAACTCACCATTGACAGTTCGTAGAAATTCAAGTGAAATCGGTCCACGAACATAAACCAATAACAAGCGCAGGTAAAAAAATTCGTCATTGCTCGGATGAACTGTGTAAATGTGACCCAATGCATCGGTTGAATATACAGGGGATGGACAAAATAATATGAACACCTGACATATACACAATATTTATTTATTAATAAGGTGTTGGGTCACCATTTGCTTTCTGAACAGCTGCAATTCTTCGCGGAATAGATTCGTAGAGTGTCTGAATAGTTTCCAACGGAATGATGTCCAAAACATCCACCAATTGCTTCAATGATGTTGGAGATGGAAATCTGCTCCTCACTCTATGCTCTAAAACTCCCCATAACGGTTCAATTATGTTGAGGCCTGGCCAGGGAAGATGTTTGATGATATTCTGATGCTCCTCAAACCAAGACTGAACCTTTTTGGCTGTGTGTATGGGCGCATTATCAGCTTGGAATATGGCAGTGTTTGGCAGCAATATGCTAGTCATAGTAAGAACGTCATCATTGAGAATGTCGAGATATTCTTTCGCAGTAATCCGGCCAGTGATTAAAATGAGAGGATCAGCTGAATACCACGATATAGCCGCCAAAATCATAACGGAACCTCCCCCATGCTTGACTGTAGGAAGCAGGCAGTCCGGATCATAGGCTTATTTTGGGACTCTCCATACATAAACTCGGCCGTTTGTAGGAAACAATGTAAACGATGATTCATCGGTCCATACCACATTTTTCCAATCATAAAGTGTTCAGGTTTTATGATCGTGGCACCACTTCTTTCGCAGCTTAGCGTTGACTTCCGTTATAAAGATTTCGCAATTGCAGCCCTTCCATGAATGTAGCTTTGTGGAGCTCCCGCCGTACTGTTTTTGTCGAAACAGTACTACTTAAGTGATTGTTGAGTTCTGCTGTCACTATTGCCGCGGTAGTTTTATGATGCCTGGCCACAATTCTTTTTAATGTTCGTCGCTCTCTGTCAGTTAACTTTCGGTTTCACCTACTATTCCTCTTCGCCGATGATGTTTTACCATGTTTTGTGTATGCCGTCATAACCGTGGATACTGTCGCTCGTGAAACGTTAAACAATTCAGCTGTTTTCATCACAGACGCTACCGCTAAACAAGCACCAACGATTTGCCCTCTTTCGAAGTCTGAGAGATGACACATTTCACCGATCGCTTGTTTTAACCGTCGCGAAACAAAGCGTATAATACACTGAAATATAACCTACAAGACTTGGCACGTTAACTGTGCAATACATACGCGTCGCATTATTTACACGGAAGCAGTGTTGCCAACATACAACACAATGTACTATATTGCATGGTGTTCATATTTTTTTGTCCATCGCCTGTACATTCACGTATCCAAGAACAGGCTTTCCCTGTTTCCGACGTTGGAATTTTTTTGATAATGCGTTCCATGTAAAATATCTCGGAATCTCTGAGTAAAGCAGTGTTCTCGCAAATGGATCACTTGCGCATGTCGTGAAGAAACTTGTCAGCGTTGTCGCTGGTGGTCGTTCAGCTCTCTGAACTGTGTTTGCTACCATGAAATAAACTCGTTGTCCATTCTCTATGTGCACAGCTAAATGGACCACAGTGGGATGACGTTCGTGTATGGCGAATGAAAATATTCTCCAAATAGCCTCATTGCTGCTGACATATCTTTCTATTTAATATTGCGAAACTTCATCGTTGGCATCAGGAGCTGCAATACCAAATACAGCCATGTCGCTACCTTTCGTAACGTACTTGCAAACATATTTGATATACTTGATAGAATTGCAGTATTCAACATTGCAATGTGCTTAGAATGTTTTGGAAAGCAGCGGCGAATACGGAACAATCCAGCTGTTGTCGACTACAACGTCCTTATTCTTGACTTTCAACGTTATCGTTCTGCCGTTATCCTCTGCAGAGCGATGATGATACAGGAGGTAACCGTCATTACCTGTGATTGTGTCAGCCAACAAAACACACGGATAACGTTTGGAGCATTTGTTTTCGATCATACACGGTGATTCCCGGTTGTGATTGCCACATGGTCCATGAATCATATTCGTCGTCAGAACTTCATACAACTTTCGATCTGTTTCCGGATCAGGAATTTCTGCGGAAATGATGGCGTCAATTTCATCCGGTTTTATTATCTTGACCATCCACAGGAGAATATGCGCACTCCACAGAGTACGTGCACCATCGCACGCCTCCGAAGACATGATACTTCACAATGAAGTCCTTGAGCGCATTGAGTTTCTGCTTGAATACTCGTGCTGTAATGTCGTGACGATCGCTGGATGATTGACCGGGTAGTAACAGCTGTAAGATTTCGATCCATTATGGGTTGCATGTAAAAGTGATGAATAAGTCTGGTCAACCGTATTGGCGCACGTAGGTCATCGCATCTTGCGCGTATTCGTGCATGTGCCTCGGACTTCCAACATACGTCGCTGGCAAAATGGTAATTCGGCTGACATTGTTTGCATTTCCATCTACATTCATGGCATCATGCAGATGAATGTATTCTTCCGAACGCAATTTTTGCTGATTTAAACGTATATATGTCAGACGTTCGGTCTCGATTTTGACATACATATCAACGACGAACTGATGAAACAGCCTGCGGCATATCAATATGTGATTGTCCTCGTTTCGATGAATCATCAAACGGTAGGCGCAAAAATTCATCGAGCTGACATTTTTATTTGCTTCTTGACCTGTTAATGGATTAAATATCTTGATCAAAAATGATATCCATCCTCTCCTCAGCAAAATATCAGCGGGTATTGTAATGCATCATAAGAATAATGGGTTTCGTTGACGCGCTGAAGGTTATTGCCATCACACCGTCGAATCACAATACAACGAAACTCCAAATTCTCGCCAACGATCACAATGGCAACTTCATTCAACGTCGGTGCATTGAAGCGTCTTTCATGTTCGCCTGCTGGTCTTTTGTCTGCTTTGATCACTATTTCGTGATCATCCGAAGGTATCATTTCTAGCGCAGTTTTGAACAATTTAACTAATTCATTGTGTTCATGTAAGAGTTGTTGCAGATGTGCAATAATCTCTCGCTTTACCGCACGACTGATTGCACAACGCTGATTGATTTCATCATCAGAATTTCCAAGGAAATAAACCTGAAGAAATTTGTGATCATCATTCACTGGCGGCAACAATGCTCCTGCACGATGGTGAATTTGTCCTTGAATGCTTCGATTGAGGTTCTTTGCCAGAACGCAATGATGCTAGTGGCTCTGGTGGCAGTATCAATTGTGGTAACTTGAACTTTCCGCTCGCAAAACATCATCCTGGTGGTTCATGTCAAAACCTCAAAGCATTGCAATGTCGACAAACAGTGCTCATGGTTCCGAAGTAGAACGATACATCCGTGGCGTAATCGATTGTTGGATCGTATCTGAACGCCAAACGTTCATACCGAATTGTTTCGTTTGGCCGTCTGTTTTGTCATCGTTCCAAATTATTGTTTACGTTATCTCCAACTGAGCGAGTCAAACTCGACTGTCTCTTTTGTTCCGGAGTCATAATTGATCGTGCTTGAGAAATTCTTATTCTATTTGCCTCCAAACGCTGTCTACGCTCTTCATAAGTCTCATTGACTCGACGATCATGTATTTCTCTTGCGTTGCGCGTACGCCGACCTTATTAATGGCATTTTTCCAAAGACACCAAAATAATCTTTTCAAAAAACCACAGATAACACAATATTATTTTTCGTTTAACAAAGAAAATATAATGAAATCACTTCACAAAATACATGTGACAGCAGAACTCTCAAACTGACCGATATTTCGACGCCTTATTGGTAACATTTTTCCAAAGACATCAAAATAATCTTTTCAACACTCCACCGAAAACACAATATTCTTTTTCGTTAAATAAAGAAAATATAATGAAATCACTTCGCAAAATGACACACTTTTTTTTTGTTATAAAAACATGTGATAGCAGAACTTTCAAACTGTGCCTCATTTCACGTAATGAAATTTTTTAACATAAAGATTTCATATAAAAATACCATCGAAATTTCCGGCTTTTACCGTGGATTTTCCAAAAATTTTCTTTCATACAAACTTTGTCCTGACAATTACGAACACAATAAAAAAGAAATCAGCCAAATCGGTCATGCTGTTCTCAAGTGATGCTCTGTCATACATGTGGCAATTGTTTTTTATTTATATAGATATATACACCAAAAACATTCCCGGTCTACTGCAAAGAAAGGAATACAGAAAAATGAACTTTAGAAGAAAATGAAAACTGAAGAAAAATGAAGACGAATTTTTTGATGAATTAATGACCACATAAGAACTAGGAAAAATGACTTTTAAGATGAATGTATCCTTGATGCGTTCCATTTCTGTATTCATGAAATCTTCATCTCAATACCGTTTACTCGTGAAACTTGTATACCCAGAGGGTTACAGCTATCTCATCGTATGTTTCCTTATTTATGATCTGAATTATAATTTCGTTAACACGATAACAATACAAATACGCTGTAGATTTTTAAAAATGCCACAGAATACATTTTTTTTGTATTGGGAATAGTTACGACGTGCTAGGCAATTTAACTGGACTGCAGCGTCTTAAAACGCATAAAATACNAACACGATAACAATACAAATACGCTGTAGATTTTTAAAAATACCACAGAATACATTTTTTTTTGTATTGGGAATAGTTACGACGTGCTAGGCAATTTAACTGGACTGCAGCGTCTTAAAACGCATAAAATACCTCAAGTTGTAACACATTAGTACTTATTTTTGTGACGAAAGTACGTATAATGTCACGCACTGGGAATTATTTAACCTACAGATGTACCTACTTCACCGCACAAAACCTAAAAATATAATGGGATATGAAGTATTAAGTTAGACATATACTACGACTTCCTTTCCCGGCGACTGTTCGGCTTGACGACGGGGACAGCTTTGGATGAGTAAGCCACTGTTTCCGTCACGTGACGTAACACTTGATAAAGAGGGAGGGAGTAGGGAGTACGGGTGAGTTTGCTTTCGTTTGTATAACCGTGATTAACTATTATATCTTGTTACTCAATGTTGCCGATGTCACTGAACTATGCATCAAGTAAAATCATTTGTGTTATTTTCAAATAATGCAGAAGAATAAGCAGAAATGCTAAGAAAAATTTAGATTTAAATTTAAACACATTCAAAGTTTACAAAAAAATAAAATAAAAATGTGGCCGTACATAGGCTGTGAAGTAATGGTCCTTGAAGGTTTTACACGCACCAACAAGACACGGTGATTCATGTAGAAATTTTTCGAGCTGATTTATTTGAAAAACAAGGTTGTTTCTTAACGATTTTTTTAAAACCATCCAGTGTTAAGTGTAGCCAAATTAACACTGTCCAGCGAAATGTGGAAATATATTTTAACACAGACAGAATAGAAACTGCATTTGTGCACGTAATGTAGTGAAACACAACTAGCGCTCAACTTTCTTCTCGATGACTCACCGTCCACAAATATATACAGGATTTGAAAAGTGACTGTTAAAAATACTGGAGGCTCACGGGGACTATAAGAAAAGCGAGCACCGGGTTGTTAAAAAAAAAGCAACTTTTCAGCTCCACCGTTAATTCTGTTTGACTTGAGGTGAACAAATGTGGTTACACACGAAAAGGTAATAAAAATACCAACTAGTTAGAAATAATGCGGACATTTGCTCAAAACCTCTCGCACGGACTAGGTTCAGGAATAAGAATTTCTATGTAGTAAATAAGTAAACATAATAAAATTAAAATTAGTCTGAAACTATATATTGTGAACAGGGCTGATAGTGAATGAAGTAGTGATCAGTTGAGAACTACCCTTGAATATACCCAAACCATCACCCCTTTGATAATTGAATTTAATTTTTTGTGTCATATGTTACCTCAAGATATTTGTTATAAAGTTAAAACAAATTACATACATGTGCATACATATGAGTCATAATCAGCCGATATAGCAAGTCATAGCGGATGATCTACCCGTCTTCAAGATTTGAAGACTTCAAAACGGTCTATTAAAGTGCACTTTTCCCACCAGGTTGGCAGTTTAGAAGCAGGGACTGGGATTTTATTTTAAATAATTCCTTGTGAAGCTATACATTCAAATATTTCGGTGTAAAATAATTATGTAAAAAATATTATCTGCTTAATTTTTTCGGTGAATTTAATTCAATTTGTGTTCCGCGCATATGTATCGTAACAAATCAATACCTTAGCAGCCGCTCACTTTTGCTTTTTATTGTTTCCCGGATTGCCGTTGAGTATCAGCTCCCTGCGATACTGCAGGCATACTGAAAAGCAAAAAATATGCTCAAACCTCAGTCTCGTTCGTTCGTTAATGCATCAGAAGAAAAAAATCTGGTATTAGGTATTGGATTTACATTATTTTATTCTGAAAGTAGCAACAGTCAGCGTTCAAACGGTATTTCGTTTTTGGCAACCGCACATCTGTTGCATTATCACATCTAATGAAGGAAATCATAGTTCGACACATTGACGCGAATAAGGCTTGTGGGGTGTATTCGTGCTTGGAAGTGTGGGAGAAGGGGAGAGGTAGTACAAAATTTTGAATAAAAAATTTATTGTCAAATAAGGTTTATTTTTTGTAAATTTGATTTTTTCAAAATTTCCTTTTACCCTTTCCCTGTAACTTATGGCCGCTTTATTTAAACACTAAAAATATCAATTGAATGTGATAATATATTTAAAAAAATCTGCCGTCATCTTACAGCTGACATTTCAAACTTTAAAATGGTATAGTTTTGGTTTTTACTCTCTCGAAATTCTGAGTAAGATGCTGTTACTGAGTTCATACGTACAGATTGAGTCGGTTTTTATCCTCGCCATCATATTTTTTATATTATTTAAACGTTAATTGTAATTAAATTAATTAATAACATTTTTATACTTAATAATTGCTTCTAGTGTATACACATTTACTACGTTGCACTCATGTATAAAATAAGAGTTTTATCTCTATGTGTATTTACCACAGTTAAATCAATGGTTATCCACTTACCTGCCACCGTTGAAGTCTGCGGTTTGTTGCTCGTATAAGGATTGAGTCGTACAATGGTCGAGGTACTACCGTTTCCTTCCACGTCTTCATTCCACTGCTGTTCGACTCCCACGTCATACATTGGAATGACGGGCATGTAGCAGACTCCAATCAGGGCCACACTCTCCTCATGGATGTTGTTAACCCACACGTGGTGGCGGGAACGACACAGAAATTCAAAGTTTCTCTCTGTTTACAATCTACAAACGCATGATCTACGTGAGGAAATGACTAATAATGAATGAGCGGAATTATGTACTTTAGTTCAGTGTCATGTTCCACAATATGCAGGGTTCATAACGTCACACACCAGTAACACTGAGGTGGGGTAGTAACGAAAATGCCCATTGCCATACACTTCTTGTACTTGTAACATTCGAACCGAAAACTTTAAATCTGGAGAATAATCACACCGATTGGTGATATACGCAGGACAAAAGTGTCGTGCGATATGGTAATTTCACATACCTAGTACTGTGGCGTTGTCGTCGTTCTTCGTGTGGTAAATATAAACTGCCCTCATAATCACGCACGTGATATAACAAGCACGATATTTTCTACGCGTGATAGATGAACGATGGATATGCCAAGAAGACATACGAGACGGCTCTACGAGTCGGGATACTAAGGCTGTGAGGGGCAGAGTTGACGGCGAACCGAATTATCCTTCATCTGAGGAGTTTGAATTTAACAGTCACACTATGATGAGAGATATGGGCCCATGTAGGTATGGTTCTGGATGATCCTGGTACAATGTCTGGAGGGAGGATCGTCTGTTATCGGGGGTATTCAGATTTAACAGTCGTATTTTTATGGCAGCTATGGGCACGTGCAAGTAATTATAAACATTGGACAAGGGTTTCTGGACGTCCGTGATATTATACCATCTGAAAGGAGCACCGTGGGAATGTCAGACAAGCACGGAAAGAGTCCTTTCATGCTCTATTTCATGTATGGTTTGAGGTGTTGCGAATAAGACATTTTTTGAACCGCGCTGTACTTTAACTCCACTCGGCACTTATTTCGTTATCACAACCATTGAGCTGCAGGTTTTGTGTTTGACTACAGAAATAAGAACCATTCATATCCTACGTTGAACCGTAGCAACAGTTACACATAGGGAAGATCATCGCAGCGTACAGTACCAGTTTGCAACATTCTTTTGCAACATGCAGACAATTGTGTGCGCTGGGTCTGAACAGGTTGCTCCATCAGAAGTTTTTCCAGGCACCTAGAGCAGGAAAATACCCTGTTCGGATGGGCTTTTCATGTCCTGTTGTCAACACCTTAAAATTGTGGCCTTTTTTGTAGTGCTGTCAGCAGAGAGCGACGTGGGATGCCACGGACTATCTAGCGACGAATCACGCTTTCTTTGATAAATTACCTCCGTGCCAGAGTCTGTAGGATCGCATGTGAGTGTCATAATCCCTTCCTCATTGTACATTGGCACACCTTCCCTGGTAGGTGCTGGCTTGATGGTCTGAGAGGACATCACGTATGACCGCCGTTCATCATTGCATTTGATGTGACAGAAATGAAACGCACATCGGTACATTAGAGACATCCTGTGCCCCCATTACGTCTACCCAGTGGCGTGCGCAGACCCAATTTTCGGAGGGGTGACTGAAAGATCAGGGTGATATTTTTGTGAGGAGGGGACTGCTATAAAAATAAGGCTTGCTGATAGCCACCAATCAAGTTAGGATCCAGGTGTTTCACCCTGGAAAATTTTTGGATCTTCAAGATTAAAATTAATTCGTAATTAGGAACATGTAATGNACCTTCCCTGGTAGGTGCTGGCTTGATGGTCTGAGAGGACATCACGTATGACCGCCGTTCATCATTGCATTTGATGTGACAGAAATGAAACGCACATCGGTACATTAGAGACATCCTGTGCCCCCATTACGTCTACCCAGTGGCGTGCGCAAACCCAATTTTCGGAGGGGTGACTGAAAGATCAGGGTGATATTTTTGTGAGGAGGGGACTGCTATAAAAATAAGGCTTGCTGATAGCCACCAATCAAGTAAGGATCCAGGTGTTTCACCCTGGAAAATTTTTGGATCTTCAAGATTAAAATTAATTCGTAATTAGGAACATGTAATGAAAAATTAATTTATGTTCTTTAGCAGAAATATGGAAATATATTCATAAATACATTCTACAAACGGCAGAAAATTTAAATTATCAAAATTAAACTTCCAACTTTCCTCATGCAAGGCCAGCTAGGCACGGAAGTTACTTTGCAATCCGACAATATCATACTGCGTTAACCATCCAACATTTCGGATTCTCGATGGAGGCGATCGCCCCGATAGCACCCCTTGCGTACTTCCCTGGGCGTAACTTTCCTGGCTGATTGCCCAGTAGCCAGCGTCCAGTAATTTGATGCTAACCCGCAAGAGGTCTGGTTTCCCAGGATCGTTTAAGTCACGTTTGAATATTTCCGCGGCCTTCCCGATCACCTGATTTGTCGCCCATCGAAAGTTCGTGGGATTGTTTTGGTTCGCAGCTTCCTCCACATTGAGGTTATTTTATGGTTTTATTTTTAGCTCAATTTAGATTTGAAAACGTATTATTTCAGTGTTATTGTTTTTATTGTTGTGGATGCTCTACAAAGTTAACAAAAATACATATTTGAACAAATTAATAACATTTTTAGATATTAAAATATTTTCGGGTACAAACATTTAAGTTTCTAGACTATGTTTATTATTTTTGGTTTGCATCTTCCAAAAATATTTAGAACATAATAAAAAAAAATTGAAGTTTTTGTAAAAAAATATATAATATTTTTGCTTGTTTTTTTTTATTTCGTTTCAAACTTAATGTGGTGGTATGCAGTGTATTAACATGTAGTTCAAAGTTATTTTAATTTTAACCACTATTCACTACATAATCTTATCTTCACGTATACGGAACCACTCGTTCTGTCTTCGCAGTTCATCCGGCGTTAGCACAACCCCTCAGAAAAAGAACAGTAGTTGGAAATTTATACAGACTATACTCTATGTGGGCCAACATCAGATTCCTTGACTAGGTATTTACGCCTATCTTTTCGATGCATACATTTCCGTATCCTTATTTGTTCTATGGCCGTAGTCGCTAGGGCCTCATCCTCACTTAATGACAAACTTAGACTAGCGGTGGCTCCATGCCCATTCCACGACATTTCAGCACCGGCAGAAAATCTCGTTTCTCTCACATGAAGATGAGTTTGTACGTTGTCAGTCATATAAGAATCGTATAATCAACCCAAATAGTTAAACTCAAGGAAGATTAATTATACGTAGCAAAATAACACTGTAAACACAAAAAAAAACGCACCTCTGAGATTTTGTGTGTTTCTATACATATGTTACATAAGCTACCATCTTAGAATGGACAGTGCATAGAAATTTTAGTGACTGTCGCTGCTATAACTTCCGTGTTAGGAACGATGCGTGTTAATAATGCATAAATAAAGTGCATGCTTAACGTCATGCAGTTAATGCACATAAAAAACTGGCGGGAACTCCACAAGTGTGCTAACTCGGTGCTTGTGGAATGAGTCATGCCGTAGGTGGTAGGGCGAGAATCATCACTACTTCGGCCTACACGACGTACGAACGTGACGCCAACACCTAAGTGTGTACGGCCACCGAGAAACTGGAGCTATTTTCGCGTCTGGGGCCGAGAAGGCGTGGGAGTGACCAGGGCGACACTACCACGCGAGTTCCATCGCTGCTACGCGGAAGGCTCTCAACTTCCGTGCAGTGTTTTCGTCGTGCTGCGTGTACCTTGGGGGCTTTAAGTGGATTCCTGTAATTTCATCGGTTGAAGTCTGCAGCAAAGTTCAGCTCATACTTATATTGTAGATTAGTTCGAGCCCGGGTAGTGTGTAGAATGAAAAAGCGGTTTTTAACGATGTTGGACGGTTTCAAAATAATATACATTGCACGCATGATACCTTGAAAATTCAATTTCGTCCTCGTATGGAGTATGTTTCTTTTTGTAGTTAAACACATCAGGGATGCGTTTAATAGTTTAGTCAAAAAAGCATTACTTGAAATATGCTGCAACGCTGTTCAAGTGACAGGTAGGCGACCGTCTTAAGTCCGCGGAGAAGTAGGTCGATAATCTCCTCCCCTTAGCAAGACTTACGTAAGCACTTGTTGCGCAATGAATTGGTACCGTAAGATATTAAGATATCATTTGGTAACAAGCTACACTGAAAACTATTTTTCGGTCTACAAGTTACTTATACGTGTTAAAGTATACAGTTGTCAAATACGCAATAGTTTTCGCGTATTAATTAAGTCTGTACAACATTTCAAATAAACTTACGTTTCCTTTCGCTTGTGTTTGGCCAGGAATTCATTCAACATGCTCTGGAAAACAACTGGATATAGAAGCCAATGAACAAACGTGATTGAATGATGGAGTTTAAAGGTAACGCTTAGGTGAATTCACAAACAATTGTTTGTCTTATATTCACCACAGGACTACAGGCCAATGTTGAAAATTCAGTCTTTTGGATGGCCCAATCCTTGTGGCCCATTAAAGAGGTATGCAGCTTCTAACAGACGTTTGCAACTACTGAAGGAATAACCTGTTTATTTTTCCAGTACGTACAGGAATGAATAGAACACTGGTAGAATACTACGAGGAATGCTATAGTCTGTAGCAAAGAGTGTTTGTTGAATTATGGTAGCTGCTGTGTCTGCTATTGCTGATTCAGTTTTAATCGACCACTTGTGAATCAACGTTTGAAAAAAATTCGTATTACTAACCGCATGCATAATAGCGGACACACTTAGTGACATGCTCCGAGTGAAGTTGCAGTGATGTACGGAAGGTAGCTCCATGTATAAGAACCGTATTAACATACAATGTAAAAACCATTTGTGGAGAGAACATATTTTTTTTTTTGCTTCTCTTCGTATTATGCTTATAAGATTAAGAATTCGCATAATAGTGACACACGCTTTCGTCCTTAAGAGTTCCATGGTTTCAGTTGATCGACGCGCGATTATTGTCATCAGGTAACGTGTGGCGTATGGTTACGAAACGAGCGGAAAGTAGACCTAAACAGGGCTCCAAAAGTTCTCAGTGAACTGCAAATATCCACTAAATCCCGCGAGTCCTCCAATAAAAGGTTTGTAGGGCAGAGAGTACCCGTCAACTACTCAGTGACAAGTCTCTAATAGTTTCCCAACTTTGAAGGCTTACTTCATATGCCACTATACTCTGAGAAACTGTTCACAAATTTACGAAATCACTGTAAACGCGTATTAAGAAAATACGTACAGTAGAGGTTTTTTATTGTATGCTACTATGGTAGCATTTTCACATGTGGTAATCGTGCCGGACGATCTCACTGGTCGGCGGGTTTTCTCGGGGATCTCCCATTTCCCCCGCCCTTTTAATCCGGCGCTGCTCCATACTTACCTCAATCACCCTCGTAGGCTCTCAATACCTCGCTGTTAGAGCCGCCCAAATCACTTCACTCACTCTTCATCCTATGGTAACTTTCCTGTATTTTTCAGGAACCAGTCAAATGTATAGTGAAATTTCCAACGTTGTACTGTATATCAGCTTTTCTGAATTTGCAGCATGATGTATGGTAAATGTTCCATACTACCGGCCATTCACAGTTAGCTGAGCACTTTTGAAACCCCTGCTTGGAATCTATTTCCGCTCTCAATTTGCATCCTTCCGTTACATGAAAGATAACATAGCCATGGACCGTGTCACTTTATTTATACGTCATTCAAGTAGAAACCAAGGAATTTTTAGAAAAGTAAATGCATTAATCGCATGCATATTTGTTCTCTAATGTGTATAAAACATAAAAACTTTGACTTCTGTAGCCATATATTTCCATTGTACAAACAGGTTTGGAACTATTTTTGTTGATTTGCTGTCAACTTAACTGGGAACCTGCGTGTCAGTGTGTACTATAGTAAGTGTGCAGTCCTCTGCAGTGATTTTTCCAATGGTTGATTTAAAAAAAAAGTACTCACTTTACCATGAACATTCTTAACGTATAGGTTATTGACTGATATTGCTGTTATCACTTCTGCAGGCGTAGGCATAAAAATTTTAATTTCTCTCTTCATGATATTCACTATTTATAAAATAATTATGGCAAGTGGAGCTCTTATAATATAACGTTTGGGAATCTCTGTCGTGCGGAAAATTTTGTTAAGCCTCCTGAAATTGAGACTTAATAGCGTATGATTTCAGGTGTGAATAAGCAGCAAGCAGTTATAAAATTCACATAATACCAGAAGCAGCAGAAAACATTTATCCAAGGAAAGTCGCCGAATGGAAAGAATATGGGTTTTAACAGCCCTAAATACCCACTATTATGCAAAAATAAAACAATATTTGTATCATCGGATAGTTACAAAAAAAACCGAAAGAACATTATCAATCACATATTTCAAATACATAAATTTAATTTTGGAAAACTGTTTCATCACTGTGCGGTGATACTCACTCTAACCGTTGTTATAAAATGTATAAAACAACAGACATCGTTGAACTATAAACGAAATACATTCTTTCCATGTCCAAATTATAAAAAATGAGTCAATTCTAGCTTTTCGCTACGACTATTCGGCGTATATGTGAACATTACATTACTTTCATATTATATATTTGTATTTTACAAATAGAATTGTCAATGTTCCTTCAACGCTGTAATAGTTATTATTTTTTAAATGTGTTTCGGCATAAGAAACTATATATATACTGTTTCTTGTGTTATTTATATATATAACACAAGAAACAGTTGAGCGTAGCAACTGACAAGCGCACATCGACAGCAAAAAAAAAAAAGCATCCATTTCTGCTTGCTAGAGCCTTTTGCGAGGTTATAAAAGTGTATTTCACAACCTGAACTGCTCCTAGGCAATTAATTGTTTGATCAATTTTAACAAAAATTTTAGCAAAGCCAAACAACAGTTATATTAAGTTTTCTAAACTACTTTGAAGAAACATGTGGGCCTACAGACAAAATCTTCTTTATTACGTCAAAAATGTAGCATAAGTTGTTTTTCCATCGTTCTGGTACTTTAATCGAATCACTATGAAAATTGTCATTAAAAAATGTTTTATTTCCTCAAAACTCTTGACGAAAAATATATGTATAATGATCGCTCTTAAGAGGTATCAGTTACTGCCAGCTTGTATTTATATATTTTTTAACCACGTAATAATTGTATAACATTTGAGAATATTTCATTTAGTTACACTTTGTCGTGCAAAACATTTCGTTCATTCCTTTTAAATGCAATTTTTTTTGGATGATGGATGAATCCAAATAGCCGGGGACAGGTTCCCATTAACTTAGGTTATTTCTACTACAGGTTCGGAACAAAACGTGATTTTTTATGCGAGATTTTGGCGTAGAGAAAATATCCGCCGCTAGGTGAGCAGTGTTCCAAAGGGCAACTTTTACATAAATGTTAAAGTACGTGAATAACGAAAGAGAAAGATTTTACTTAGTTACGGAGTTATTTGACATATATTTGATTTATGATTATTGCAATTATCAAGTTTTTTAATGTAGAAAGAAGCGAAAATCTGGTACCTTGCCGACACCAGCGCTTACCTAGTGGCGAAATTCCCTTAGCCAAAATTCTAACATTGATATTCCCAACTTGCAGTAGAAGTAGCCTCCCCTAACCAACCGAAGGCGGTAAGAGAGAGCGACGCATGTGCAGAGTGTAGGGTGCAGAGAGGTACGACCTCACGAAGGCCGTGGTGCGGTAGTGATGAATCACTTAGAGGGGAGTGTCATCGGCGGGCGGCTATCCGTATTAGCCGTGGACGCGGTCGTGTGGCGGGTAGCCGGTACTATAAGTAGCCGTGACTCCCGGCCGGGGCGGCGTGATGCATCCGTGACGCGGTGCCTGCCTGCATTTCTTCCCCTCACAAACCACCTGCAACACCAACACAATTTTACATTGTTATTCAGCTGAGAAAACTGGAAAATTCACGAATAATGATAAAAACTTTAACCTTTTCCACGCCCACGTAATTCGGTAACATCACTATTAAGAGCTGTTCAGGAAGGCTCTATTTGACCGGTACACTGTGAGACTCAGTACCCAGTAATCTGCCCTGGGGGTCACTGATTCGTAAACCGTGCTCCTGCTCCACGTTGTGACTCGTTCTTATCACCGATCACCAAACACAAAGCCTACAGCTTATTGGTTGTGATAAACAAACAAGTTTATTGCCAGCTTAAGTACAGCACGCATGCATTTTTTTTTTNGCCTACAGCTTATTGGTTGTGATAAACAAACAAGTTTATTGCCAGCTTAAGTACAGCACGCATGCATTTTTTTTTTATCTGCAACACCAGAAACCATAAATTAATATGGTAATGTAAGGGATAAATGACGCCATATCAGTTTAAACCAGTAAAAAATGTTCAGCTAGAAACATGTGAACAGCTTACCGAATTTCACAGTGGATGAATTTCGCAAATTTTAAAGCGATTTCCACTGCATTACACTGAATACCACAAATCGATGTCACTGGTTCCCGGTTGATACAAGCGAGTGACCAGCAAGAGGTAGTCGATTGTTTGGTATTTAGTCACTAGTGTGGGTATATTGATGTCAACGACAGTTTAAGCACCTGGTAGGCAAACAGCTAGACGCCAACTTTGATTAAAATCTTTCTGCCACTTCCAATGATTGAGATTAATTTTTAAACATGCGACTTTGTTAGAGCTCATATAATTATTTTATTTTTTTTAGAGACTATTATCTTTTGACTTCTTGTGCTACTATCGCTTCTGTAATTATCCTCAGAAGGTAACCAATATAAATAATTCCCATTTATTCGACATTATAAACAAACAAATGTGTTTTATTAATATTTTAGCTATTCAATCACCTGAGAATTATATCATGCCTTGTTAAAGAATACATTTTAATGATGAATGCTGAATACGTTTTATGACTTGAATCTGGTAACACCACAGTGGTTTCTATATCTCCTCCTTAAGTCTTAGCTATTAGCCTGCTCGCCTCCCACCAAGGCGAACCGGGTTCAATGCNGTCTTAGCTATTAGCCTGCTCGCCTCCCACCAAGGCGAACCGGATTCAATCCCCGGCCGGGTCACTCCCGGATTTTCACGTGTGGGTATCGTGCCGGACGATGCTGCTGGTCGGCGAGTTTTCTCGGGGATATCCCGTTCCTCCCTTTCATTCCAGCGCTGCTCCATACTCACCTCAATAACACTCATCGACTCTCAAGACCTCTCTTTTAAGAACCACCCAAGTCCCTTCACTCGCTCACTCACTCTCCTCCTTAAATGTATTAACTAATTATCTCTGCGTAATTCTGAACTTCTCAGTCGTATGTTTACTACAGAGATTATCTTTAGTTTACTGATTGCTGCCTTTGTGAGGAGAAAATTTTTCTCTCTGGACTGGGTTGAATAAGATCTAGACATTCTGTTGCTAAAGTTTTAGTACTGGTTAAAATTAATGATGGGCGTGTCAGAACTGCCCTCCAAATATGAAAGCACTAGAGAAGTATACGTTTTTGAAGTCTACCCAGCTAAACTTTACCTAATAGTTTCGCCCTAGGGTGTTATGTAGTATTAGATATATTTAACTAAAATCAAATTCAAGGATAAAACCCAAACTTATTATAGAATGAACATTTAATTATGAAATAAACCCTGATACAGTAAATAAAAATGATTAATTATAAAAATTGGCTAAAGGCCCCTATACACTGTAAGAGTTAGCGAGGACACACTATTTGGTTCAGTTTGATTTTCTGGCAACTATATATGGCTGATGCTTAAAGTGAACCGCCTAACTGAATTTTTCAGAATGAAAGTACTTTAACGGAACCCTGCATAATGATTGATAAGTGAAACTAATCTCATGATTGTATTGCTTTTCAAACGGTAGTCGAGTTACCCATGTTTAGGCCTATGTATGTATTCTACAGAAGGTTAAGTTTTGGACTTTGTGATGATCTTCGGCGTTTTATAAAATTTTGTGGTATTACTGGTGATGAAAATTAATAGATAACTTGAAACACGCGTTTTTTTTAATGCATTATCTGAAATTAGTTGCAATTTTATGTACATACATCTTAGGCAAGCCCAAAATTTCCAACAATACATCGTGCAGACTGTAAACGCTTTTCGAAAGCAGCAGAAAACGGCCTTTTCAGACGCTCAAGTCCCGTACTTGTATATTTGCACACATCATGGGGAAAGCACTCCCACACAAATTCAGTATGTTGAGTGAAAAGACAACGATGCGCTTGCGAAAGAGGCGTGTATCGCTCTCTTGCTCCTGTGTCTCAAACACGTAAAATAGTTCCAGATAAAAAGTTAAATGGCTTGCGGTTAAGTGAGTACGGTTTATTCTTACTGCGTACGTAGTGTGATTATGGGCATTCACGGCCAATATATTGAGAACACCCCGAGCTGTGGTTTAGGAGGAAGGTGATTGACACTGTTCTCNTTATGGGCATTCACGGCCAATATATTGAGAACACCCCGAGCTGTGGTTTAGGAGGAAGGTGATTGACACTGTTCTATAAAGGTCCAATTTCCTAATAAATCAATACACTGTAATGATTAAGAGTTCAAGAAAAATCTCTAGTTTTATTATTCNCCTTCCTCTCTCTCGTCGTTTTTGTAGGCTCCCATCGCCATATTGAACTCGTGTTATTTCTGCAGGTGGCCACCCGATGGCCCGCGTCCTCTCGGGGTTATAAAACAACGTGCGCGGCCCTCCGGCGCACGTGGGTCCTGTGTTGTCCCTCGATCCTGGTTTACAAGTTTAAGCACTTCGTTCTGTGCGTGCGGAAATATTTGGGTGGCCTCTTGGCTTGGCGTATGTGTGGTTCGCCTGCCTTGCCGCTATTCTCTCCGTACACCCGCTAAAAGCTTTTCTTGGTTTTATTGCGGTGAAGCCCGGGGTCGTGGGACCTCGGCGTATCTTGGGGCGGCTGCCCAGTGTAGCTGTGTTCGTGCCCTGGTGGCTTCCGTTGCCTCCGGATGCCGCCTGCACGTGCAGAAAACTTGGGTGGCCCGTCTTTGCAGCTGTGAGGCGCGGGATCCTTTATTTGGACACGTTCTCCACCCTTAATATTTATTGGGGGTAGACCGCCGGCAGGCTTCGCTAGCGCGTGTGTTCTGACGGCCAAAAATGCCTGGACGCGGGGAGCGTCAATATTTTAAATGGGAGCTGTGTGGCTGTGGCCGGCGGTCTTCTGCTCGACTCAGACGAGCTCGGCAATCTTCGGCTCGACTCGGTGGGTGCTCGGAAGCCGTCCACTCAGGATTGACGAACATAGTGGTCGGTAGTTGCGCCCACTAATTCTTCAAGTATATATGTTTGTTTCTGGTAGCCATATTGGTTTTATAGGCATAGGTAATGTCAAATCGTAAATCTCTATTTATTATTAAAAACTAATAAGTTATTAAAAATTAAAAATTATTTATTAATTTGGATATTCTGCCGAAATTATAAATAGGGTATTGTGGAAACCTGAAACAGTCTCTTATTCAAGATCGCCTTTTTGCCTCTTTCGGTCGACTTTTCCTCCTTTTTCTTCTTAGCTCTCCACCGACTATCGGATATGGTATCAAGTACATACCTTGTCGTTTTTTTTACCGATTGCGAGCGACTCCAACTTTCGGTTGTGTCGAATTGCTTCAGTTATCTGCCTATCTTGTTCTTTAGCACTGTTTACTGCTCTGGCTATACCGCTAGTACCACCGATGAGATCTCCAAGAGCGCCCAGTGCAGGCAGAACGAATGGCAGAAAACCTCCTTTTTCTTCCTTCCATTACATGCTTTCCTACGTGTTATCCTTTTATTTTTCTTCTGGTTAAATTGCATGCCCATACCTCACTTGACTTTGGTTTTCATTATCTTGGAATCACCCCAAGCAGCTAGACGTTCACCAAACATGGACTGAGGTGATTTGGCAATCTTCTTGGCTTTGTCGGTGAAAACAGTTTCAGCAGCGTGTCTGTCGCTCAAGTTGTTACTGCTCGCATAAGTAATATTGTGGTCCTTACACACCTCGTCCAAAGCATTAATACCTCTGTCACCACGCGCAAATATTTTTGCAAGTTTCGTACCCGGCCCGCAGGACTCGTTACTGGGAATGTACAGCTCGAATGGAAGCATGTTTATAAGCGAATTCACAAATCCACGTCCACTTTTCGTCTTGCCCCTACGAGGCATTACAACAGACTGACCACCAACACACTAAAAAGCTCCTTTATACATTTTTTGGAGAATAGTTAGCCACATCCCCCCCCCCCAAACTTTGATATGGCCACTGTATAAGAACCAATATTTGCATGTTTTCTAAATCAGTCTAATGGATATTGTCAAGCAAGACACTAGTCTCCTAGTTCATATCATCGCTGAGTATGTAGCTACTTCACGTGAATCATGTAATGGTTCTTTGTTGGCAAATACCATACAGAGTCTGATTTGTGGACCATATAATTATGGCCAAACATACATGCTTCTGAGATTACTGAAAGAGACCGATGGTCTTCGGTTCGAGAATGTGTATATATACATGACATAGCTTCAACAACCAAAGTACAAGCTACTTGCTCGGATTCTAGAAGCTGTGGATTGTCTACAGTTTTTTCCATCCGGCCATAATGAGGATGTGATTCCTCCTGATAAGGCTAAACCAAACTCTGTGTTTGTTTTTGATGGTGTAGCATGTGAGAAGGAGACCTGTATGCAGGGTTATTTCAGAATGGGAAGGCATGCGTTGGCGAATTGTTTTTACCTCTGTCAAACTTATTCTCGAATACCGAAATAGTTACTTCGCGTATAATGCAAATGTGCTAGTTTTGCTTCGGATGGATGAAATGAATTTATGCCATGCATATTCCGATCATGTAAATAAAGATATGCCTTTCAAAAAGCTTAAAGATGTGTGAGCTTGTTGTTGGTGTGGGCTATACGGATTCCTTGTGATTGTAAAAGACTTTCCTCTACTTAAAGGAAGGTATCGTCGAGGTTTTGATAAGTTCATAATCATTCAACAGTAAGACATGGCATATACCATATCTATATTTGGACATTATGGTTTGAAATGATGGAAGATTGTTGCCTGGTGCAGTTGAAAGATGGTCACTGCAATATTGGAGGGAAGTGACTTAAGAATGTGGGCGAACCAAAACATGGTAGTGATGCTGTTAACATGTTGTTCCATTCAATCAGTAAATTCAGAAACTTTAAGGACATTGGGAGTAATGCAAACAACATATGAAAAAACAGAGGCCCAACTATGAAGGCTTGAGCAAACTTTCTATGTTATATACCAAAATTAATGCTGTAGATGAAATAATAACTAGAATGATTATTACTGCTTTGTCTGTCATAAATTATAGTGAGAAAATATGGAAACACTATAGTCATATCCAAGATGCTATTGTACAGCACATAAAAAAATTTGAAGACAATATCAAAAACAACATCAAGCCGACTTCCATACGACCTGCTGCTACTCGTACATCTAGTGCACCTCGGCCTACATCAACATTTCATCCAAAACCAAAGACTGCCCCTAAATAGCAAAATGATATATACACTTTTTGTATTCCTTTTTTGTATTTAGTACAATGATGGACACTGCTAATGAATTGTGTCGTGTTATCGAACATGTGCATGGAAAATATTTGTTGGCGAAGCAAGCATGTTTGTAATGTGATATCGTTTTGTGGGATACATTCAAACCGCTCACATCTCGACTTGATAATTTGCAACCTGTAGTTTCACCTGTCGCATTTAAGAAAGAACCAGATGAAGCCATACAACAGCCAGGGAGGAAACGAAAGCATAAACTGCATGTAAAAGTGACGGATGAAGAGTATATTCCATTGTCAGTTTTGAAACGTAAAAAAGATCGAGATAATAGTCGAAATGTACATGCCCGTGATTACCTAGCAATGTATTCACCTCGGTTCAGTGATAGAACATATGGAGTTTACAAACGAAATAAAAAATGGTTTCTGGGAAACAAGGTTTTTTTTCCCTCCCAAATGGTGAAATTTAAATCGGAAATAAATCTCTGCATGCAGTCACTGGCCTTTAACAATTACTCTCCAGGATAAAACCTACTATGTATTCACAAGCTGTTCTTCGACAGTAGAAGAGGCTGCTCAAGCGAGTGCATATGACGAGGGTTATTCGGAAAGTAAGGTACGATTTCTTATAAAACACAAACCATAACAGATTTATTCAAAAAACGATTTTTATTTAATTCCTTACATGTTTCTCTATTTTTCTACATATTTTACCAATTTGTTTAAACATTTGTCATAACATTCCACAAGCTTTTGTATGCCTAAGTCATAGACGTCTGCCGCCTGTGAGGAATAACCAGTCTGTAACTGCTTCTTTCACCTCGTCATCTGTGGCGAAGCGCTTGCCTACCTAAAGGCGTTTGCCTTTAGGTAGCGGAAAAAGGGAAAATCGCTCGGCGCCAAGTCTGGACTGTATGGTGGGTGGTTGATCTGTTCCCATCCAAAAGATCTGATCAGGTTTTGTGTGTGAATGACAGAATGGGGTCTGGCATTATCATGCAGCAACAAAACTCCAGACGTCAGAAGGCCACGTCACTTATTTCGTACTGCACGTCGAAGTTTAGTCTCAGGGTAGCGCAGTAAGCGGCTGCATTGATTGTTGTCCCTTGCTGCATAAACTCGACTAACACGACTCCATATCTATCCCAAAACACAGTTGCCATAACCTTGCGTGTTGAGATTGTCCGCTTGGCCTTGACTTTGACTGGTGATGTTGGGTGACGCCATTCCATTGACTGATGTTTAGACTCTGGGGTCATGTGAAAAACCCATGTCTCGTCCCCTGTGACAATTTTCTCTAAAATTTGATCACCTTCCTTATGATATCGGTCCAAAACATCAAGAGCACAAGCCATTCTTTTCATTAAGTGTTCCTCAGTAAGCAGCCTGGGAACCCCAACGTATGCAAAATTTGTGAAATTGAAAATTTTAAGACAATTTTGTCCAAAGTTGTTCTACCCACATTCGGAAATTCCAATGCTAAAGTTTAAATTGTGAATCGCTGGTCTTCACCCATCTTTTCGTCCACAGCTTTGACGTAATCTTCTGTGATCACTGATGGTCGGCCTGATCGCGTTTCATCATGGACATTTTCCCATTCGTCCTTGAAAGCTCTCACCCACTTACGCACTTTGCTGTCACTCATCGCATTGGGGCCATACACTTTACTTATCTGTCGATGAACGTCCGCTGCTGAAACGTTCCTTGCTGTCAAAAACCGATACACTGACCGTATTTCACAGTCGGCGGGCTGATCAATTGTTTTAAACATTTTTAACTGACACTGTAAACAGCACACTGCAACAATAACTATGCAAATGGCCTCGTTAGACGAGCAAGGCATGCCGGGAGTCGGTGCACATGCGCGTTACAATGTTCGCGCGACATTCGATTATCTACGGCGATTGGGACCTTACTTTCCGAATAACCCTCGTAAAAAAAAAGATATAACGATCCATTGAACAATGAGTATAAGGATACTGCTCATGCAACATTCAGGATTATTCACGTCTATTTCCAGAGGTAAATGTACCATCTGATTTTAGTCTGCTGACAAAAATCGAAAATGAACATTATCTAGAGTACATCTTTTGGGATGATGTAAACGAACTTGTTGATGGACTGCAGCTGCTGATTATATCACAAAGAGATGGAAATATTTCCCACACGAACGAAATTACTAATATTCTGGAGGAATTGCGTGAAGGAGGCTACATATGATGAGACGGGCCGAAATCGTTAGCGAACTGAACAAGCCGACTAGACAGAATCATCCAAGATGCAAAGTGATGGTGTTTGGATTGCGTGTTTTGTACCAGGCAGATTTGGTCATAATGATTCCATATGCCCATGTGAGTAAAGGATTCAAGTATATGCTGACTGTGATCGATTGCTAAAGCAAGTTCGCTTTTTCTAAAGCAGTCAAAACCAAACGAGGTATAGATGTTACCAAAGCGATGGAACTCAATTTGGGTGACAAAGGCCCACCAAAAAATGTGAAAAATCTGCCTTGGACATGAGTTCTATAATCCAGAGTTCTGTTATCTAATGAAGAAACACAATATAAATCATTAATCTACACATAGTGGCATGAAATTTGCTGTTGTCGAAAGGTATAATCGCACTTTGAAAACAGCGATGAGTTAAGAATTCTCACAAGGAAGCTAAAAATGGTTGGGAATATTACTATAACTGATTTCCGAGCACAACCATAAAATACACCGTACAATAGGCACGTGCCCCGTCGATGTTTAAGACAACTCGCTTCTACAAACAGTTCACAAGAACTAAAATATTATTGATAGTCGGAAGCGAAAAGCTAATGTTGGAGACTACGTATGCATTTCTAGAATGAAAAGGACATTTGCCAAAGGCTATGAACAGAACTGCTCAAACGAATTGTACAGGATCGTCAAAATTCGACATTATGAACCTCGTACCTACTATCTAGAAGACCTGGATGGTCAAGTTATTCGGGGTGGCTTCTACAGTGAGGAAATACACCGCACAAAATGTTGCGACACTTATCTTGTAGAAAAAGTTTTGAAACTTAAGAGCAATCAAATGTAGGTTCGTTGGATGGGATTTCGAGTTCAAAAAAAGAGTTGGATTGACAAAAATGCAATCACAGATAAATAATATTTTTTTTTACAGCAAATGTTTGCTAGTCTTAAGAAGATGGAAAAAACAGGTGACAACACTTCAGTCTGGAATTGGTAAGCAGATAGAAAATGGCTTTGTGAAAAACTAACTAAAAGAAAAATGTATTACCCTGTAAAAATAAAAATTTATTTAATAAATTTTTTTCAGTATGCAGTTGTTTTATTATTAGTATTATTACCTACTCATGGCTGCAGGCCTACTTCCTGGTCTGATTTCTAATATACATACGCATGTATTGATGCATTCTGCGTCCCTACATTTTATTCGTCAGAACACACGCTCTGGCGAAGCTCGCCGGCGGACGACTGCAATAAGGATTAAGGGTTTTGTGGACGTGCCGGAAGAGGGACGCCAGGAGCCTCGCAGTTGCAAAGGCACGCTACCAAAGGTTTCTGCACGTGCAACTGTTCCTGCACGTGCAGACGACATCTGGAGACAACGGAAGGCACCAGGGCATGGACACAGCTGCATTTTGCAGCTGCCCAAGTGACACCGAGATCTCACCACCAGCTGCATCTGTCCCGGGCTTGTACCGCAATAAACCATGAGAGCTTTTAGCGGATGTGCGTGCAGAACGTGACAATAAATTTCCAGGCCAGAACCAAGGGACGACGCCAGGCCGGCTGCGGACCACACGAGCAGCGGCCACGTGTTTTATGACCCGGGGGGACAACAAGCACCCCGGACCATGTGCAAAGACGGGGGAAGTTCAATATGGTGATGGACGCTACAAAACCATGTGAAGGGGGGAGCAGTGAGGCAGTCAGTTGAGAGACGTCGAACCAGTGAGTCGGGGGACCTGAAGCAAGGCGTCCGGGTCGGAGCCGGACGAAGCCAGTGCGATGAACGAGTCAGTCAGTCAGTCAGTCAGTCAGTCGCGGATCGAGCAGTCAGTCAGTCAGTCGGAGAGTCGAGGATCGAGAATGCATCACGACATCGACCTCAGTCGGAGGCCGTCAAACGGGACGTGCGGAGGGAAGAATCCGAGAAAATTCAGTCAGACTTCGTCAAACGAGAAGGGTCTACCGGGAGCCGAGAGAAAACGAGTTCGCCAAATGCATCAAGATGTGGACCTCAGTCGGAGGCCGTCAAGCGGGATGTGCGGCGGGAAGAATCCGAGAAAAGCCAGTCCGACTTCGTCAAACGAAGAGTGCTGAGTGGACCCAGGAGGAGGGGTTCCGAGAGCAGGCGTCGGGACGCCCCACCGCCAGCCGAGGGAAGACAGCGCAGCAGTGTCAGATAAGTAGTTCTACACCAAGTGTGAAGAATCTTCCCCCACCTCCCCCCACGATGCCAGTCGCGGCGTCAAACCATACGTAGCCTACATAGAAAAAGGGGAGGGGAGTTTGTCTCGTGAGTTCATGTACCAGTTAACCTGTTCAAGCAACAATACAACTCGATTATGTGAACTCACAAATACAGTGTAATTTATTAGTAAATTGGACCTAGAGACAACAGTGTCGACGTATTCCTACGCCCTGTCACTGAGGGCTAGCATCAAATGCTGGCGCCTCACGCCACAGAGCAGAATCAATACCTACTTCCAAACTTCAGCATTTGGCAGGTATCAGTATATACTGTTTCTAATTTATATTATTAAAAAATTCAGAGCACTGGTTGTAGTGATAAAAAACAATGAAAAGTTATTTTCAGTGCCTTGTAAACATGCCTGCTGCAGGAGTTAACATAATGAACACATACCTCTCGAATAGACATACCCATTCCTATAACATTTGGGATAATAATAATTGCCATATATATTTTTTTGTCTATATATAAATTAAACCTACCATGGCACCCATATCATGTCTAAAAACAATATGTCGAGGTGGAATGATAGAGCATGAACTGAAACATTCTTAAAACAAGATGGTAGCATGGAATGACAGACCATGAACGGAAAAATTCTATGGTGGAATGATAGAGCATCAAGTATCATGACAGGGCAATGAACTGGGACATTCTAGGGTGGAATGACAAAGTATCATAATGGTAGACTCAAAAACAAAATGGCAGACTCAAAAAAAAAGATGGCGAATTCTAAAACAAGATGGTGAACTCAAAAACAAGATGGTGGGCTCAAAAATGAGATGGCGATCTCAGTCAACGGCCAAGGTCATCTCTAGTCTACTGCCAGATACAATATGGCTCCTAACCTTCTAACCCCCAAACCATGTCGCAGATCCCCTATTTATTATCTACTGTTGTTTTCAAAACAGTGCCGGCATTTACAGATCATTAGAACTTTTCAACGTATTCGCGGCCGCAAAGGCGTTACTTTCAAACCAAGACAGGTCCTAGGTTCAAACCCTTGGTAAGGTATGGTTGATTGTATCATTTTTGCATATATAGACATACTTGGGAGTTTTATTTAGTTTGAAAGAAGTTTGCCGTGTTCCACCTCCCCCAAGATTAATAAGCAAAAAATTATTTTAAGGCATTGATCCCCATTGCACTTCTCCGATTTTATAGCTAACAACAGCAAAACAACTGAATTACAAAGTTGGCGATGACCATATCGGTGAGAAGTCATGAGCGTGAAAAAAGTTAACACTGAATGTATCCGAACTGAATAGCACTTACATTCTAATTATAAAATCGCGGTTTTGACATCCCAAAAGCGGCATCAATTAAAACTTTATTATTTTAGCCCAAGGACGTGAAATTTTCTTGCTGATTTCTTGGTCACGTGTAAATATATTACCAGTCGGAGAAATTACTTGTGCTTGAAGAGTAAATGTCAAAAAACGTATCTTATCACGGATAATGGGTGGGCAACTCGGAAGGTAGGTTTATACTGGCTCACGTGCGCGCACTTTGACCGCGCCATTGTTCGATAGTTGTGTTAGCGCTCCCTCGTGCGTGTTGTATTGTGTGTTACGTGGCGCCCGCCGTCGGGCAGTTGGAAGGTTAAATAAAGGTGACTGGGGACTTAGTTGCATCGTGCTGGGGGCCACGGGGCTACTGACTCATGCGAGAGGGTGTAGAAACAACACCTCATCTACCCGACGCCTCAGCAAGCACGTGCCAGCTGAAGGTTCCAGGAAAAATATAGACTTTCAGAACTATTTCAGAAAATGTGTCTCACTTGTTTAACCGCAGAGGAAAAATGAGGTAGAGAGTGCGTGTGAGCTGCGCGCTTGCAACTGTAGATGTTCCAATATTACTGTTTTTATGCCAAGAGCATTATAAAAAAAATACCGTTGATAGGGTTCCAGTTTAGAACACTGTTTACGTAAGTGGTATCTAATGTATGTATACTTCCTCTAACCTGTTTCAGTGCAGCTGGAATATATTCAAGTTTTGTTCATATAAATGGCTGTTCTGTTAAAAATTTAAAAGTAAACTAACACGTCCATTACCGTTGACCATGTGCCCTTGACAGTTGTATTTGCCATAGGTGAGTCAATGTTGGGGAGCGTAAGACGACAATCGGTCTGCCTCATCTGTACTCCATGGATATAACTGTGGCTCCTGCAGATCACGGTGGACTCCTAGGCACGGGTTTCCTATGCGATTGACATCGCTAGTCAGTAGCAGCTGAACTATCAGCGAGCAGCATATTCACTGACTGATATAACTGAATATTAATCATAATGAAATGCTGTAATTTTTTTACTTCTGGTAAAAAACATAGCTTGGCATAAAACAAGACAGTCCACATTAATCATGCTTACGTACCCTATCGGAGACTCACATTTTAAAGCAGAAACGAAGTAGCTTTGAATGGCATAGAAGTTTCTAAAAGGTGGCGAACCGTACTGTTTAGGAACCCTGTGTTTAACAAGCAACCTTAACAGACCTACCATATTTACCCAAATGTTTCCTAAATGCAGTGTTCGTATTCTCGCTCGTAACAACTGATTTGTACATCTGTATTTGTTTTATAACTCATTGGGAAGTGAAGTGATTTGGGCAGCTCATAACATCGAGGTCTTGAGAGACGATAAGGGTAAAGCGAGCGAGGTGAGTAAGGAGCAGCGCCGGAATGAAGGGGCGGGAGAATCCGGAGATCCC
This sequence comes from Clitarchus hookeri, assembly GCA_002778355.1. NCBI lineage: Eukaryota > Metazoa > Arthropoda > Insecta > Phasmatodea > Phasmatidae > Clitarchus > Clitarchus hookeri. Next base: position 29,886 of record NQII01001286.1, read on the forward strand.
CGAGAAAGCCCGCCTACCAGCGACATCGTCCGGCTCGATTCCCACATGCGAAAATCCTGGGGCGACACCAACGGGAATTGAACCAAGTTCACCTTGGTGGGAGGGGAGTAGTCTAACCACTACACCACCGCGGCCCCTGTAACTACTTATGATGCCTTTCTTAATGTGCCTTTAGTTAAACATTTACGGGCCTCGCCATATTTTCGTTCAGCGCGTTTGTTATTTGTGCATATATGTAGGTTGGATTCATAGTTAAAAGCGTTTATTATTCACTGTTAATGCTTTTACTATCGAAAAATTAATAGGAAATTTCTATTTAGTGACATGCTTATTGCTAAAATGAACTTAATAATCTGCTAGCAACTGAGTGGATTTACAATGAAAACTAGTGGCCGACAGTGAAGGCCACTAAAAACTAACAGAAATCGCCATACCAACCAGTTAAATTTAAAAATAACATAACATTTTTGTGGTTCTAGTTGAGTGATTTTTCATTGGTTTGCAATTGGACTTCACCGGTTTCCAGCAAATTTCAGATGTTTCAAACTGACAGTTTGAGAGTGTACCTTTTCAGCGCCATCTCAAATGTATTCCGTGCAAAATTTAACAGGCAGTGGGGCTTAGACGGTGTCATATAAACGTTTCACCGATTGTGAATCTTCAAGTGGTAGACTGTCTCTTTTGCATTAGTGAAGTCATGGGTTGAAATACAGCCGCCTGAAATCAGGTGGGTGGAAGAGAAGGGGAACATTTTCACGAATTATTTTTTCGTCCAATTCCACGAGATTGCTGGCGGAGTTTCTTAATATGAACCTTTGCGGTCCACATTTTATTAGGCTTATAAACTAATAAGCGCTTAAGAAAGTTGAATAATGATTGCGATTGTTAAAATGTATTCCATTGTTCATTTTGCTATCTATAGGTTGGATAAAAATCGCATCAGCAAAGTGGAAGTCATAAACATAACGTGATTTTCTTGTTGGAAGTTCAATGCAGCTAACGTAGATATGACCAGTGATCCTGCATTACACCTTGGTCTGAGCTGAATTTCTAGAATAATATTGGAAAAGAATGAGCATCGATGTGTTTTCATAATTTCTACTGTATAATGCCTTGGTCTATATGTCAATATTGACAGCAAATTGTGAGCCGTTTTCGGGCATATACGCGATGGATAATATATGTCTACGTCATTCACGAACAGCTGCCACAAACAGGACTGCAATCTCCGAAACTTCTAACTGTGAAGTTCAGGAAGAAATTTGGGTGCCATATCGGATTTCTTTTTAATTTTTTTTCGCCATTACTTATCTTTGAGATTAATTTCTGAAAATGCGACTTCGTTACGATGTAGAATTTTAAGGAAAAACTGACTGATTGACATATCAACAACCAGCCTCAACCATTGGTCCTAGAAACACGACATTTGGAGGAAACATTTATTATGTAATGTAGACAGTTACTAAGGTGGGATTTTTCAAATTGCAACCCCTAAAGGGATGAAATGGGGGTTTAAAATTTGTATGGAGAAAATATATTAGATTGTCCTATTAACTCTAGACTTCGTGAAATTACTACAAAAATAAATAGTTAAACACGTGGTTAACAGTTTCTTATAAATAAACCAATAGTAAAACAATTGTATTAACTAAAATGGAAAATTACGTTGTTTACAAAGAAGTATTGTAAAAAATCTAACTTACGTGTTGACACAGCCTATTAAAAATAACTACTCCAAACTTAACAGCCACAATTACCTTATTTTTGGACTTGCATTTCATTCCCCTTTCTATTTTAAAATATTTATTCTATTTTAAAGACGTGCTTACTATTTTAAAAATATTGTAACGAAAGCACGAATTCCACGCGGAAAAAGTCGCGAGAAAAAGCTAGTTTAATATATTTTAGAAACAGTTATCGATTGACTTCTCGAACTACTATCGCTTCCGTAGTTATCCACAGAAGTTAATAAATAATCAGTTTCTATATATTACACATTGTTAACAAATAAAGTTACCCCAATGATTTTACAGTTATTCAATCATTTGAGTGATACTTCTATACTATGACTTGTCAAAGAAGAAATTTCAGTAATAATTGCTGAAAACATTTCACAACTCAAAAACTGGTAAAACCACTATGATTTCTCTCTCTCCCTTTTCGGGGTTGCGGTTGTGTAGTGGTTTAGAATACATTGTGGGAGGCCACCAAGGCGAACCGGGTTCGATTCCCGGCGGGGTCGTCCCCGGACTTTCACATGTGGGAATCGTCCTTGACGATGCCGTTGGTCTGCGGATTTTCTCGGGGATTTCCTGTTTCCCCCGGCCCTGAATTCTGGCGCCGCTCCACACTCACTTCGCTTCAACCTAATCGACTCTCAAGACCACGTTATTAAGAGCAGCCCAAATCTCTCCACTTTTCAATCTCCTTTTTTTTACACAAGTGTACGGACATTGTTCTTGGTTGAGGAGAGGAAAGGACGCCATACCAGCCCGAGCGGTGTCATCACTGCATCCTTTGTTCATAGAATGGCCGTCGGTAGAACGGGGCTAGGGAGCCGGCCGTGACCTCCTTGCGGGAGGCAGGACGAGAGAGATGCATTGTCGCGCCTACGCTACGCTACGCCGGCCGCGCTGTATATTAATGACGGGCGTTGGCTACTTCGTCAGCAACCTCCCGCGGAGCGGAGGATAATGCCCAGCAATGACACGGCCGTTTTGACGTACACCTTTTCTGTCTTCTCATCACGACCGACCCAGGGAGTCAACATTCCGTCATTCTCATGTCACACCTTCACGCCGTGTCGAAGGGTAATACGAGAATCATGGCTACGTCAAATGAATACGCCGGGAGGAACTGGTAGCAGCAGGTCATCTTCCGCATTCTAAATCACGTTTCAATCAGCGAAACACTGCTCTCTGGAGATGTAAATGAACTTTCGAAAAAAAAAAAAAAAAAAAAAAAAAAAAGGATAATTTTGTAAATGGGACTCATGCATTCTTATAGGAAAATATATAATTTTGTTTCATAAACTCTCACATTTAATATTGTCACATTATGTAACATTTTTTCATCCAAAGAAGTAACACTTGTGGCAAAAAAACTATAAACATTCGAGTCGGCACAAATATTCAATATTCAGTTGACATTATGCCAGTCAGTATTTCTGGTACTTACCCCATTCCGAATGAAGCCAGGAGTTCTCTGGCTGCACTTTCAAGAAATTGCCTGAAATCTACCACATCAGTGTATACGCGTATTGATCAAGCACGAGTGGAGTGGAGAGATTTGGGTTGGTCTTAACATCAAGATCTTCAGAGCCAATGAGGGTGAAATGAGGTGAGAATGGAGCGGTGCTGGAATGCAAGGGCGGGGGAAACAGTAGATTCCCCGAGAAAACCCGCCGACCATCGGCATCGTCAAGCACGATTCCCACTTGCGACAATCCGGAGTGACCCAGCCAGGGAATGAGCCTGGTTCGCCTTGATGGGAGGTGAGCAGCCTAATCGCTCAGCCACCGCGGCCCCTGATAAAGTAGTTATAGTAATACGAATACAACTCATTGCATGTATATTAAAATACTCGCTTTAACACAAAATTTAATAAAATGTAAATCATTTTATTTTTTACGACAATTGACGGTGGGCCCCACGTCAGGGCACCAATTTAACTTGATGCTACACAGTTGGGAAGCCAATTAAACTGACGCGGGCTTATCTAGGCCCCATGTTGGGCGTGACTATTTATTTAACTTGATGCCACGCCACTGTGGAACACGGTGTGGCTTATAGGGTCGTAGTTAATTACTCCAGGCATAGATTATAAGGTGCCTAGAAGGTTGAGGGTATTTCAATAAGGTAGTCTTTTGACGTTTCACTTAACTGTATAATTATATTGTCTCGAGTTTGAACAAAAACAACATACAGCAACACTTCCGACGTGTGGTACTCTAATTTGGCTACTTGTATTAACTGGGGCGACTTCGTGGTGGAGGAGGGCTTCTCTGGGCGGCGACTTGATACTTAACTACTCTGCTGTTGGTGCTTGTATGATGTCAGCTGGGGATGAGGTCCGGTGAAGTGTGCGACCTTGGAAAAGGTCTGCATTTGGTGTCGTCTCACTGGACTGCTGTTCTACTGATGTACTGACGTGGTCGAGGGTCCGATGTGCCCCCGGCCGCACTGGCGCGGCTGTTCCCTCTGCACGGCGATATGCAACTGTCTACTCGACTGATTACTGCTCTAACCTCTCTGCGCGGTAATAATTGACTTTTTCCCACCTTTCCGAAAAGAGGCTTATATGCTCTCTAGCTTCTCTCCCTAATTTTCGGCACTTGTCGCCTTGTTGGGGCGAGGGGGTGAGGTGGTAGGAAGCAGAACAATGCAGCACTTCAAAATGTTCCCTGGTTCCTGAAGTTTAGGGGGGTGGGGAAGGTGAGACCCTTTCCCGAGCTTACTCTGTCAGCTATTTCTCCACGGTCGTGTC
>NQII01001286.1:34380-173860 GCA_002778355.1 Clitarchus hookeri
CACCACTTTCCAGTTTTCAGCTGTTTCTCGATGCGTATTTTCTGATTCCCGGCGAAATACACCTGACTATATTGTGTTATCTCGGGGCTTACAAATCTCACGGGCTTGCTAGGGGTGTATGGGATGAAGGTGGGACGGGGGTGGGAAGGCTACGCATCAGCGACACGTTTACACCTTGGAAGCGCGTGGTTACCTCTGCTTGACCTTTCTCTGTGGAGACGACGACTGCCACATGTCTCTCTAAGTCCCTACACTGGTTATACTGGCGGGGGTTGGGGGGATGGGACAGCACCGCACTAATAATCCTAATCCGTCACACGTCACAGTGATGACGTAATTTATTCATTATTTAGAGAGAACTTATGTAATAACTCTATTTCGACTTTAATGGCACCAAAGTTTTAATCATAAACGAATTTGCGTAAGGTGCAATATTAATTTTATCTTTATTAGTACTATAAAATATCCTATCCTACTAATAATATAAATGCGAAAGTCTCTGTGTGTGTATGTTTGTTACCACTCAGCTCCATAACCGCTAAACGGATTTTGATTAAATTTGGTATGTAGGTACTGTAGATTCTCGAATAGGATATAGGATATTTTTATCCCGGAAAATTGTACGGTTCCTGTGAAATAACAACAAAACGTAATTATGCTACCGCTGGGAATGTGACCGAATTTAGCTCCATAACAGCTGCACAGATTTTGATGAAATTTGGTATGTAGGTACTTTAGATCCTGAAATAGGACATAGGATACTTTTTATCCCGACAAATGGTACGGTTCCTGTGGAATAAAAGCCAAACATAATTCTTTAACGGCTGAGAACGTGACCCAAATACTTTTTTCCTCTGGTGTCAGAGTTCATCAGGCCGCCCAAGGAAATCTTAAATGGCTTAACGACTGCTATCGATCGATAACAACTGGGACTGAATATTTAACGTGCCCTCCGAAGCCCGGAAGCGCTCAGATGTTATGTCACTAAACGGTCACCCATCCAAACGTGTGCCGCTGGAAACGTTGCGTAAACTTTAGTGATCGATCAAGATCCCTCAGCCAAGCGCAGAAACCAGTACCTAGGAACACTTAATTCTAAAGCTACAACTTGATAAAACTCACGTTTTTATTTTCATACATCGACGCTGGAAAGCGGAAATGTGGTAACTACGCGATAGTTGCACAGATACACTCCAAAAACAATACCCTACTTCTTGGCCATCAAGAAAAAAATATTTCCTTCCTTTTGGGTTGCCGTAATCAGTTAAAAACCTAGGCCAACATGGCGTTATTTTATAATTCTGTTTTCACATAAATGAATTGTCTTTTCCCAATTTATTTATTAGTGAATGCCTGTAAAACTCAATTATTACAGGGCGAAGCTGGGCCGGTTCGCTAGTTAACTATAAAATGTCTCACGAGACAAGTACACACTTCTACTTACGAGTAAAACATTAAATTCAATTAAAATTAAAACACCAGTGATATATTAATTTTTTGTACGGATGGTCCTAATCAACAAAAAATAAACTATTACTTCATTTTTGCAGTCATCGTTAGTTAACCAACAAACCCAAAATATAAGGCTCGTAGTTGATGTGATACAGTTGATGTTTACTTTGTTTGCTTAATTGCCGTTTTGAAAATATAACGTTCCAAACAGAGTATACACTCGAGAACATGTGTCTCGGATCTTGCTGTAATCATAGTGTTCCCGTCGTCGTTAGAATTTCAGTGCATTACCGTACAAAGTAAAATCCACCTTTTCTTGTTTATGCTAGTAAAATACGTTATGGTGTTTTCTTCACAATAGTAACGAACGTTTGACTCGATTCTGACTCACTAAGGCGCCAGTCCGTACGTGTCAAATGACGCACTGACCTGTTCTGTTCTGTACTGCATGGATAAATACGCAAAACTCTGCAAAGTTTCTACAAAACAGAACACTCCTGCCAAATTATTATTGTCTCTTTGCTGCTAGACGCTGGTTCCTCTGTAAGCAGGTGTTTTAATCAAACACTTTGATTTCCGTACTTATAACTATACGCTTTCGGCCCAGCAACGCGCTTTAAAATACTGCAGTTTGGTTAAGAGGTTTTCATCTTTACCGCCCTCCCGGCGTAAGTTATAGTGTTGTATTCTCATAATAATCTTTTTAATTTCTATTAAAATGGCGTGCATGCACGCAAACACAATTTTTGTGAACAAATTGGTACTACATGCCAATTCCTTCCTTATTTTTATATTGGGCTTGTGAGCGAAGAATTTTGGCCAGAACACTTGTTTTAATGCTACGCCTGTAGAGAGTTATTTATACTATAGAATCGTTCATTACGTTAGACGCCGTAATTAAGACGGGAATCATACACAATAATGTCATAAGTTACATTTCCCCCCTTAAATGGTCAATAATTTTTGCGTCCAGTAAAACAGTGTGCGTTACGTGTAATCATAACGTCATCAAAAATACGAGTTACAGAATTAACACGAAATAATTTGTTTCTCCCGATTACCTCATTCCGCTAAACCTATTGATGGGATTTAGCGTAGTTATTGCTTATCACTGATTTCAGCTGTCAGTTCCGCTAAAAACACGGCAATCAATCTTCGGAGCAAATTATAATGAAATAACCTGACACAAATGGCGACACTATTCGACGACGGTTGGCCATCAGCACCCAGCGTAACGGGAATATGGCAGCCATGCAAGGGTGTGATAGCGATCACATCCCAGTTTCCCTATCTACCCACTTTTTCAATTCCTACAAGTTTTGTAACGTATAACAAACCTGGTTTAGCAGTTGCCAAGCATAACAATGTGTGTTTGATCCCTTGTATTGCCATCGCTGTTATCAATACAAACTTAAAGGAGTACCTAAATGTTGTCATTGTCTGATATAGTGCTAGCAGTCCCTCAAATCCATTTGTATATATTGCGTGGCTGGACAATATAAAGCAGCCCAGTGTGTTACCACTTCGCGCATCTCGGTAGGTTTAATTAAAGTTAACTGTGGCAATAAATTCATTGACATCTAACGAAACAAACAGTACAGCTAGCGGAATTAAACATGGCACGACTCTGCTGGCAAATTAACTCTCTTTAACTACATTAACGGCTTTTTGAACAAAGAATTGAATGTATTGAATGAGAGGCGTGGTATTTTGTAGTGTGTATTTTGATCCCATAATTTCGCCCGGGCCGTGAGCAAGACTTTATGAGGTGTGTAATTCCAATTACAAAGTGTTTGTTAGCAAAGAAATAATAAATGTATGGTAAGAAATGAAAAAAAAAAAAAACGGGGCCGAAAACTTCAAAACTTGAAAGCAAAATCGATTACTTTTGTAAACTGAGTAGTATGCTTGTGAAATTCGGTTTAGGGTAGATTATGTATGAAATGTTCTGGCGTGTGATGACTAAAATAATGGAAAGTACTTCTCACGACATTTTATATATTTTTATTTAGTCGCTCCTGAAACTGTTGCATGGTTTTACCCACCACTCACTGTAATTAAAATTGGGTGAACCGTAATTGTGGTACATTTAATTTTATCGTCTTTCCACAAACGTGCCTTCCAAAACGGATGTTTATCATTTATTACAGGAATGAAAGTGATTCGTATATGTTCGTAGTGGCTTGCAATAAACTGACAGACGATAACGATTTATCGGGAAAGACACTTTTATGAAAAACCTTCCAGGTACTAGGAAATAAGGTAGTTACGCGCCAAGCGTGCATTGTTAAGGAGGAACTTATAGTAGATGGGCTCCATTAGAGAATTTAAAACCTTGGCAAATACTGGCGTAAACGTGACATGGCATGAAAGTAGTAAAGAATCCCTCCGAGACTCAATAAACAGCAGAGGCGAAGGAAGAGAGTAGTCGTCAGATAGGAGAAGCACATATTGCACGTGCGGAGGGAAAGGGTGAAGAAAACAGATACTGTAGGTACCTGAAAATTTGGCGGATTAAGTTCGGGACAAGCTAGAATTCAAAACATGTACTTTCAGTTTTATTTTTGCGATTTGTCTAACCGTTATTTGACGCCTTCTGAAGAACGTCGAGTCNAACCGTTATTTGACGCCTTCTGAAGAACGTCGAGTCAATCATAATCATGCAACAAAATGATGGTCTAGTCATAGACTCCTACTACGACGATAAACACCAATGATCACACTGAGAAAAAAAGTTTTGTATATTCAAACTAAGTATGTTTAGCGCAACCAAATTAATTGTTTGTACAGAGCAATTAAATATTTTGTTCTTGAAAACAAATCATTTTGTTGTTCTTATCTGATTGCCTTAAACAAAGATTTGGCTGGTGCAACTAAATATATGTTTGGTCCTTAGTACATTACACAGTTTCGATTAATGTAAAAAAAAAAAATGAAAGCTAGAGCAATATTCGAACCTATGTTCTTGACGCCTGGTCACTGTGCTCTAGCAACCTCAACTAAAGTGACTTATAACGAAATTAGAATGTTTTTAAATGAATACATGAAAAAAAATGAACAATGTGCGTAAACAATATTTCAAGCTTTGCAGCCTTAATTTATTAGTTTCCTGTTGAACTTGTTTTATTAGGATATTTATACTATTTTTAAGCAACAATAAATGCACTAATAAGCACTTTCACTATCCTGTCACACAATATACAAACTCTCGCTCTGTATTTTTGAACAAAAGAAAATCAAACAAAATATATACAATTCATTAAACTTAAAATTTTGTTGACAGTCTAATTTNGTATTTTTGAACAAAAGAAAATCAAACAAAATATATACAATTCATTAAACTTAAAATTTTGTTGACAGTCTAATTAATTTTGGCCCAGCACATATGTTTTGTTTTTTCAAGCGTGTAGTTTGTTAGGCAAAAAAAAATTAATTTTGTTGGTTTTCAATTTTTTTGAGAGACAAAAATCGATGAAGCGCTACGGTCGACGCCGGTCGGCGGATGTAAAACGTTATCGCCTATATGCACACAGTTTTGAAATCGCGTGCAGTGTACTCGTCGTACCGCTGGAACTACGGGACTTAAGCGTTGTCGCTATCATTTTACTGGACGCAACACTGTAGCAAAGTACAATGCACTTCTGCGTATTGGTTTTGCATGAATCCGGCTCGTATATTTTGAGAAACAGCAGTCTGAGAGAAGTAGCTTTGAGCCATGTTGGAGGGCATTAAAAAAAGCTTTCCAATGTGAGTGATGTCTTGTAAGTACCATTCACGACTAGTCTGAAGTGTATGTTCTTTTCGTAGATAAGCGTTTTGGGCACAAAAGGGATTTCAAACACACAGCAATGCAGTTCAAGCGCCATGTAGGCTTTCGCTTTAAATAAAAAGCACGCGTGTCTGAAGTTTAAAGAAGTTAAACGGTTTGACTAGGGGCGATCCATTGTCAATGGATTACTTTAATTGTTCCGCTTCTTACATGTCTGCTCGAGAATCACAGACGTTCATATTGGAGTAATATTACTCTGACTGGCCCAGTTAAATGAGCAAATATCTCTTCAAAATGTCGTGTGGACAGTAAAAAAAGGATTGCTGCAGGTGTTCACCTTCTCGTGACAAACATACTATAAACAACATAGATCGTCTCCTAGGTATGGAATCAGTTCTTCTTGGNGGTGTTCACCTTCTCGTGACAAACATACTATAAACAACATAGATCGTCTCCTAGGTATGGAATCAGTTCTTCTTGGGTAGGCTTTCTCTTTTTGAATTGCAATTATTTGAAATACCGATTTTCAAGGTCACCTGCCTCCATTACCAATTACTGCAGGACATAGTTCGTATGAAGTTTGTACCTCTAGTTCAGAACAAGCCTTTTTAATTGAGGGAAGAGAAGGTAAGAAATTATAACACGATGTTACGTTAGCTCTTGACATTCTATATAGCTACCGCCAAAAAATTACCTTTTTTGGATAACAGTTTGAAACATTCAGGTTAAAAAAATCTACGAAAATGTTGTCGGCGAAAGTGTTTTTGCACGAACAGGAACCTACATTGTAACGGTGCTGGAACACCGTACATCCTGCATTATTATTCAGCGTAGGAAATGGTACGTCCTAACACGGGGATAGATCGACGAGGGAGCTGAGGCTTACCTGGTTGGTGACCGGTTAGACGTAAGTCGTCGTGGACGTTGGTGGCGATGCGGGTGCGTGGCTTGGCAGGCGAGTGCTGACTGTCGGCGTGGAGGCTCGAGGCTGCCCCTGCCCCATCATCATGCCGATGCCACACTCCTTCCAACCTGTATGGATGGCGTCTAGCAACCGTCCGACGCTACCTTCAACGTCATCAAGATTTGAATGTTACTGGAATCGAACCAACGAATCTTTCTGGGATGTTCCTCAATACCCTGGTCAACGTGTTTCCCGTCTATAAAAGGGTTTTTTTTTCGTCTTGATAAAAGTCTGGATAGGGTTCTCAGGATGAGAACATTATAACATGGCAGAAGGTATATGCTGCTATGTTTGATGAGGACAATTTATAGGGCATGCATAGGAAAAAATTTTAAGATACTTTTTTTTTTAATTCTGTAATTGTGCAATGTTACAATAATTGAGCTAAGTATGTATTGCTATGGGAGACGGATATTAAATGTAACTTCCTATAATTTTCATAAAAAACATAATTTTAACATATTTTAAAGACTGTTTCGCTGTTTGTATTTTTATAATGTGTGTAATTTTAATACGGGCAGTTTATGAAAAAAAAAAAAAAAAGCCTGGAGATAAAATACAAGAAAACTAACTGTTTGTTGAAACATTTCTCACACTTTTGGGNAAAAAAAAAAAAAAAAGCCTGGAGATAAAATACAAGAAAACTAACTGTTTGTTGAAACATTTCTCACACTTTTGGGGGTTAATTATCTTGTATTCTAATTCATATCAGGGGATGGTTGGTTTTGTCGCAATTTATTGCGACTGCGTTATTTGTTTGTACTTTGCTATTTAAACTCTGCTGCTTGAAACTTTTTAGTAAGACTCATTTTGCTTAAATGAGTGATCGTCCGTGATACGCGGGCAGACCGATAAGACGCGTAACATTTCAAATGATCCAATCACGAAAGTGTTTCTACACTATAGTGCGTTGGAACACAACTTGTCTTGAAATATTTTCGCGAAAAACAGGTTTTGGAATGGAAAGGGCTTATTAACGTCCCCCGGCGTTATGCCTGAAGGCTTATCAGGAGACGGCTTGCAAACAAACTTATGACCTAACTTAAATAAACACCACGCCTTCCCTGGGATTTGAACCCAGCACCTCGTGCACCCCAGACAGGCGTGGCACCACCGACTGCGCCACGGGAGACCGGCGTGGCGCGAAAAACAGGTGCCCCAACTATAGGTCCATACGCGCATTATTACACAACTAACTTTTTCCGAGAAGGCCAGGAATAAGTATACTCGGGGCACACTTAAGGACGTGTAACAGCCTTTTATTACAGTTCATAAACCGTTATAGGTGGTATTTTCTCAGTGATATCCCTGACTCTGCTACACTTTNAACAGCCTTTTATTACAGTTCATAAACCGTTATAGGTGGTATTTTCTCAGTGATATCCCTGACTCTGCTACACTTTTAAAAAAATAAATAAAGCCACACGCCATAATAATAAAGTTGATGAATAGTTTGAAAACAGTTAATTATTTTTCAGGCACTAATAAAGTACCACATTGCATATGCAGTCTTTTCGCAGCATTTTCACACTTTTCGAATCAAACCTATGGAAAATCAGCCCATGTATGACGTGCTTCGTTGTATCCCAAAAATGTCATATATCACAAGCGTTTTATACTTCTGTTAACATGAAAGTATCTTATTTTTGGTAAAATTAAACTTTTACTTATATTTGGTCTTTAAATCAAAACATTTCCTTTATAATTATTATAAATAAAACAGGGAGAAAACAGGTTGTTGGTAATGGCTAATAAGAAATAGTTCTTATGCAAAGCATTATTACACTGAGTGCCCACGAAAGTGGTGCACTGTCCCTTTTGTGTAATCTTCTAGACACGGTTATGCTTCGTTAGCATGGGGCGGAGGAATATCCCGGAAGTAGAACTTTAGCAGGGNGTGTAATCTTCTAGACACGGTTATGCTTCGTTAGCATGGGGCGGAGGAATATCCCGGAAGTAGAACTTTAGCAGGGCTTCAGAAAACTTGGAAGTACTCGTGAATGGACTATACACAGTAACAAATTTCTGCAACAGTTTCAAGCAATTCTTTGGAAACTAGTTGCCAAACGTTTTCTTATAACTCTACAGCTGAAGTATTCTACATTTACAATACATTATTTAGGGAAAAATACGAAACTGTATATGTAGCTTTATATTTATAATTAACTTGAAGTCTACAAAATTGTGCTTGTTAATCTCAACATTATTTTTTACACATTCTACACAAATGTTTTGTAAAATTTCATTTAATTAATTTGTTGTGTTACAAAAATATACTTGGCAACTAGTTTCCAAATAATTCCTTGTACAAATACACACTTTTTTACAGTGGAGTCATACTATTCGTTTCTGGGATATTGCCTTGCGGAATAATGGCAATTCTTTTATATTTTGTATTTCCTTTTCGCCATTTTTAACTACGTATATAGTTTTGATACCAACAGATTATATGGCTCTTCAGCTATGACACCGCAAAACCTTTGGAAAGCCCTTTTCAAAATGTGCGTCTAAATTACACGCTAACTAAAGTGTGGTTATCCAACGCAGTTTTCATGTATTTAAGAAACTAAACCAATATGAATGTCTTCAAATCTTTATTTCCCAGTAGGGGCCGCGGTGGCTGAGTGGTTAACCTGCTCACCTCCATCCAATGCGAACCGGGTTCAATCCCCGGCTGGTTCACTGCGGATTTTCACATGTGGGAATGGTGCCGGACGATGCCGCTGGCCTTCCCCCACCCCCCTCCTCCGACGCTACGGGCGCTACAATTCCGGCGCTGCTCCATACTCACATTGCTTCACCCTCATCGGCTCTCAAGACCACGATGTTAAGAGCCGCCTACTCTCTTCGCTACCTTTATTACCAGTAAGTACCAGTAAGTGAAGGGTGTCGTATGGTGAAAGGCACATGTCAAGTAAGAAGGGGTTAAAGATAGATTAGTTGAACGCTGCTTGCGCGTATTCATGTATAATATNGAAAGGCACATGTCAAGTAAGAAGGGGTTAAAGATAGATTAGTTGAACGCTGCTTGCGCGTATTCATGTATAATATGTTATCGCGTAAAACTAATCTTCTTTCACAAAAATAGAAATTTTTTTTTATACCTGAAAATATTAGCACTTTTTTTGCCTTTGCTTGATTACGCACGTAATGTTACCTTGGTGTATTTTAGAGATTTTTTTAGTTTGCTTAAACATACATCTCTTTCAACACTGAAATAGTCAAACCGATTGATTTTTATCTTGCCTATATCTCAAAATTTACTAATACTAAGATATTATACTGCCAATGAAAATAGTAGTCATATCCAAATAAAAAAAAAAATGTTGCAAGTTTCGAACTTTTCTTGTAATTGCAGCCTAAGAATAACTTCAGTTAAGTGTAAAATGGAATATTATTGTACCTCCCAATACCATATACAAATTCGTTCCATATTGTCATTCAGACCATGATATATGTGTAGTCNGAAAGGCACATGTCAAGTAAGAAGGGGTTAAAGATAGATTAGTTGAACGCTGCTTGCGCGTATTCATGTATAATACGTTATCGCGTAAAACTAATCTTCTTTCACTAAAATATAAATTTTTTTTTATACCTGAAAATATTAGCACTTTTTTTGCCTTTGCTTGATTACGCACGTAATGTTACCTTGGTGTATTTTAGAGATTTTTTTAGTTTGCTTAAACATACATCTCTTTCAACACTGAAATAGTCAAACCGATTGATTTTTATCTTGCCTATATCTCAAAATTTACTAATACTAAGATATTATACTGCCAATGAAAATAGTAGTCATATCCAAATTTAAAAAAAAAATGTTGCAAGTTTCTAACTTTTCTTGTAATTGCAGCCTAAGAATAACTTCAGTTAAGTGTAAAATTGAATATTATTGTACCTCCCAATACCATATACAAATTCGTTCCATATTGTCATTCAGACCATGATATATGTGTAGTCNGAATATTATTGTACCTCCCAATACCATATACAAATTCGTTCCATATTGTCATTCAGACCATGATATATGTGTAGTCATTGCATCATGGAATTGAAAACAGTGACATGTGCACATTGCGGCATGGCTTAGGTATCAAAAATTGTTTTCAGATAACAATATATAGACAATGGATGCAAATTACATAGTCGAACAAATAGACAAACTTTGTGATTAATAGTCATTCCAGCTCTTTTCTTTGAAAACAACATATTCCGTAGAGAGAATGTATGGCTTTGAATTATTTCTGTTCTTTTGATATTAAATCGTAGACATTTCAATTTTTTTACTCTGATATTCGCGGTTGGCCAATGTTCTTGCGCGGAATTCTGTTATTATCCTTCTAGACTTCCCTCTAAATGCAAGTTTGCATGTACTGAATCAGCATTTTAGAAACGGATTTATTTTCAGATGCAGCTATGTTAAAAAATAAAAAATTCGCCAGTGTTTGTTTTAACTTTTTTGTTCATATAGGTTGTGACCAAGGTAGACTACCGTTTCCTAATAACCTTGTTAAAAATTCACCACATTCGTGATAGTGCATTAGCAATCAATAGGTATGTTTACTAAAATTGATTCGCATATGATCTGGGCAATTTGAGTCCACAAGTAAAGAACGATCAAACGAAAAACAAATAATTCCGAATTAACTGAAATAAATTTACAAACTAAGAAACTGAAGTATTTCTCCTAGTATTTAATGCTGTATATCTCCTAGTTCAAGAGAACATTTTTAATGTACCCCTCCCCCAAAACCATTCAAAAATAACTGTTTTAGAAAAATGGTGTGTCAGCTAGTAACATGCCATTTTTTTCATTATCTTTGCGTAACTTGTTTGGTGGGATGACGTTTAATTTCGANGTGTGTCAGCTAGTAACATGCCATTTTTTTCATTATCTTTGCGTAACTTGTTTGGTGGGATGACGTTTAATTTCGACAACAGTTGCCTCCAATCGTGTGCTGACTCAAGGTTGTCTGGCTGTCTGCGACCCTTGACCGTAAAATAAGTGCTTATGCACGTAGTATTGTTCTACTTGAGATAAAAATGCCACAACGATACTGCGCACAACGTATAAGAGTGTGACTTAAATGTCCAACACATAAAAATTTTTGCTAATGCTAGTATCTTCAAGTACCGAACATGTGCTATTTATTTTCATGAGTAGTTATAAATAGTATGCTTNGTGTGTCAGCTAGTAACATGCCATTTTTTTCATTATCTTTGCGTAACTTGTTTGGTGGGATGACGTTTAATTTCGTCAACAGTTGCCTCCAATCGTGTGCTGACTCAAGGTTGTCTGGCTGTCTGTGACCCTTGACCGTAAAATAAGTGCTTATGCACGTAGTATTGTTCTACTTGAGATAAAAATGCCACAACGATACTGCGCACAACGTATAAGAGTGTGACTTAAATGTCCAACACATAAAATTTTTTGCTAATGCTAGTATCTTCAAGTACCGAACATGTGCTATTTATTTTCATGAGTAGTTATAAATAGTATGCTTNTTTTTGCTAATGCTAGTATCTTCAAGTACCGAACATGTGCTATTTATTTTCATGAGTAGTTATAAATAGTATGCTTTGCATCGGGGATTGGGGGCTGGGGACGAGGGATGAGCCAGCGCCCATCTTGGATGACGTAACTAGGAAACCTCCTGCTATGTCATGCCTCGCCAGCAGCGCTCATTTTGGAATTCCCTTTTTTCCCTCCTTAATCACTCCACC
The DNA here is from genome assembly GCA_002778355.1 of Clitarchus hookeri. Lineage (NCBI taxonomy): Eukaryota > Metazoa > Arthropoda > Insecta > Phasmatodea > Phasmatidae > Clitarchus > Clitarchus hookeri. The sequence goes on from NQII01001286.1 coordinate 46,287, forward strand.
ATAGCATATCATGCCTTTGCATTCTGTTTGAGGGTTTTTCTCATATTTCTGCCAGTCTCTCTCGTCTCCCACACTCCATCCTCCGGGTTTCTTTCGCATATGCTTCCGGTCCTCCCTCCTCCCCCCAACAGTGTTTGCTCATTGTTCTCCCATTCTCTCGTCCTCTCTCGGCCCCATGTTTTCCCAGTCACCTTCCTACCTCTCTAGACTATATTATCTCTCATCGTAACCCACGTCCTATCCCCCTCTCACGTCTCCCACCACTAGGTTTTCTCAGAGTCCTCCCAGNATTATCTCTCATCGTAACCCACGTCCTATCCCCCTCTCACGTCTCCCACCACTAGGTTTTCTCAGAGTCCTCCCAGTTTCCTCCCTTCCTCTTGTTCGTTCTATCCCTCGGGGTTGTTTTCCCATATTCCTCCCACCACTCTTGCTTTCTTCTCACCCCCACCCCAGCACCCACCCTTGGTGTTTCCTCAAAGTCCNCCCATATTCCTCCCACCACTCTTGCTTTCTTCTCACCCCCACCCCAGCACCCACCCTTGGTGTTTCCTCAAAGTCCTCCTGGTCTCCTTTCTACCTCACATGTCCTATCACCATCTCTTGTCTCCCACTCCTGGAGTTTTCTCAGAGTACTCCCGATCTCCTTTACTGTTCTCCTATCTCATGTCCCTTGGAAGGGTTTTCTCAGAGTCCTTCTGGTTGTCTTCCTGCTTCTCGTTCTATATCTCGAAGGTTTCCTCATATTCCTCCCAAGTTTCATGCTCTATCATTCCACATTGGTTTTCTCATATTCATTTTCCTATCCTTTCACATGGCATCCTGGAGAAGACAAAACTCATGCTCTATCATTTTACCTTGGTTTACTCATATTCCTTCTGGTCTCCTTTTACCTTGCATCCTAGTGGGGGACGAGTCTCATGCTCTGTCATTCCACCTGCGCGACACGGAGCGAGGACTGTCCACATACACTAGCCTAGAGTCGTACCGCGCACGCGCCAAGTACATCCTAAGCTCACATATAAGCACACCTAAGTGCATGTATAAGCATAGTTGGCAGTAATTTCCAAAACATTTAAGTTACAACCACAGAATTAATAGCACATATATCACCTCGACAACGAAAATGGCCACAGAGTAAAATATGCCCTAAGACTATTTATAAGCATAGTAGTAGTTATAAATAGGGTATACGAAGACAGCTCCACGACAGGGATCGGGGTTCGAGGCATAGTTCATACATTTGCATTCCACTGAATGGGCGGTCATCTTGGCAGCCGATGCCAAAATTTGCCAAAAAATTTCCAAAATTTCTAAAATGTGCCAACATTTATTTCTAAATTTTTTTCCAAATTTTTTTTCAAAATTTATTTTTCAAATTTCACTTTTTTCAAAAGTAGAAAAAAAAATTTTACATTTCAAAACTTGAAAAAATTATACATTTATTGAAAATGTATCCCACCTCACGACCATTACTATTGGAGATGCACTCGAAGCAGTGGAAGGTAGGCTGTCCGGCAACACGAATGTACTGTCAATCAAAATTGAGGCACAGCTTCACAAAATATCCGAAGATGTGCTGAAACTGAACACATTAGGAGGTAACATATCGGTTGTGGAGAAGAAAATCGACAATATTGGAGAGCAGATTGGTGCCAGAAAAATAGCTGGCCTCACAGCGCTGCCAGACAGACACTTTAACCCCGAGAGCAACCCAGATACAAAAAAATATGGAATCAAACCTAGTAGCCATGGAGAGCCGCATGTTCGCAAACACAAATGTAGTGTCTACCAAGCTGGATGAGCAGCGTCGCAAATTAGCCTATGAAGTACAGAAAATCAATGTGATAGGTAGCATGGTGTAAATTATAGAGAAAATAATTACAGTTGTGGGCAAGCAAGTGGACGGACTCGGCGCTAAATTCTCCAACCACATTAATGAAAAGACTGCGCTTGACACATTAAACAACAAGTTAGAATCGAACGTCAATGCCATCAAAATGTTGTCTGTTACATTGACGAAACATTTTCAGTCTTTAACAAATAACGTGCGAAGCATAATGGCAAGTAAACTGCCTGCAGTGGAAGCACAACTTACAGATTTGGGAGATCGCGTAGAATATCGATCGCTTACAACTCTCGCATCAACATTGAAAGATAATTTGCGCATAGCAAACGAGAGTGCAGGCAAGCTGACTGCTATGAACGTCAAGCTCACTTCAGTTCAAACAGAGCTCGAACAAACCGTGGGTAAGGGGTTTGCATATCTCTCCACGAAACTTGACGAAAAATTAAAACCACTCGGCAAAATTGTGGCTGTGCTACATACACAGCAAGAGAGTGTAGCTGGCTAGGAGCCCAAACTTTGTGCGATATTTGAGGGGATGACCAATAAACAATTTATAAGAATTCTTGAAGAACTAGACAGTTGTAACCACAGTTTCATTAGTAGTATGTCAGACATTGAAGAACTAATACGACACAGAATCATCCATTATTTAAATGACGTTTGTACAGGCGATGAGAAATGGCAGCATTGCATGCANAACTAATACGACACAGAATCATCCATTATTTAAATGACGTTTGTACAGGCGATGAGAAATGGCAGCATTGCATGCACATACACACCTCAATACTCAAACAACTCAATACTTTCAAAGATAAAATTGTCAATGCAATTGCACGCAGGGCAATTCTTTAATATAAAGTACACACATTACACTAATAATGTTAGTAGTATGTCTGCAGCCATCGAGGACTTGAGTCGTGTTATTGCGAGTGTGCACGCCAAGTATTTGAAGGCTAAGGAGTGAGTATGGAACGTGATGCAGTACTGGAACAAGCATTTAGCCAATCACATCCCGACTGGATGTACAAAATAAACATCCTATGCCCCTGACGTGAAGACAGACCCGGACGCAGAATTAAAGCAAATTCTAGACTACCAAGTTTCTTTGGCCGAATTAAAACCTAGCAAAAAAATTAAGGACAGTTCTCATTCGGCCACTGTTCGCAATTATCTAACATCTTATACGAGTCGGTTTGATTACGGGATTTATGGTGTTTACAAAAGGAATAAAAAATAGTATTTAGGTAATAAAAATATACTTTTCCTACCCAATGATTATTTACAGATCGACAATGAACTTATTCACGCTTCTCTGAGACTCTACGAACTACTATTTAAGTGCAGACCAGGCGAAATCTCGCTAGAATCTCTTAATCAATATATAAAACTGCTTTCTCTCACCAACGCATATTTAACCGATAACAATATAAATGCTAACACATATAAATATGAATCACACCCGAATTTTGACATTGTGTTAGAGCTGTTTCCGGATGTTGGCTTAGCTAGTGGCTCGGGACTGACCACAAAACTTCATAATAGCAGTCAGTTCGAGTTTGTTTACTGGGACGATGCAAACGAGTTAGTCGCATGCCTACGTCTACTCTTCTCATCTCAACAGGCCGGAAATAATTCACACACCAATGAGATCGAAGAATTAAGTGAAGCCGGTTACATATACTGAAAAAAATGTCTCATGTGGCGATCGTGGCTGAAATACGCAGATCATCACGGAAAAATTACATTAGAAGACGCATACAGCTGTTTGGACTTCGCGACCTGTATCAGGGTGATCTGGTGGAAATGATTCCTTATGCTTCTGTGAATAAAGGCTTTNGCTGTTTGGACTTCGCGACCTGTATCAGGGTGATCTGGTGGAAATGATTCCTTATGCTTCTGTGAATAAAGGCTTTATTACCTCATAACAGTCATCGACTGTTACAGTAAATTCGCGTGGGCTGTTCCCGTCAAACGAAAGACGGGAATAGATGTTGCCAAGGCTATGAAGTCGGTGGTAGGCGATAAGAATTCACCGAAAAATATTCAGACAGTCTTAGGCAAGGAATTCTACAATAAACCATTCCATACACTAATGAAACAGAATAACATTAACCATTAAATTACATTTAGTGATAAAAAAAAGCATCTATAGTTGAACAGTTTAACAAAACACTCAAAAATCATATGGGGCGTGAATTCTTGGAGCAAGAAAGTTATACCTGGCTAAATATTCTGCCTTGTCTGATTGGTAATTACAATAATAGAAAGGCATAGGACAATTGGTATGCATCCAGTAGATGTAAAAGAGAATTCGTTGCTTTCAACAGTGTTTAAACATACAAAGGTTCTAGATACTAGAAAACAAAAAGCGAGAATTGGTGATTATGTGCGCATTTCACGTCTTAAAAATGTTTTCTAAGGAATATACACCATGCTGGTATCTAGAAGTATTTGGTGTTGCAAAGATCCGGCATTACAAACCATGTACATATGAACTTGAAGATTTAAATGGTGAGCAGATAAAAGGTTCTTTATACGAACAGGAAATCATGGCAACTAAATTTCCCAGCACTTACTTGGTCAAGAAAGTTATACAAACTAAAAACGATAGAGCATTTGTCAGGTGGCTAGGCTTCCATCGGCGATTCAATAGTTGGGTTCTCAAAGTGGACCTTTGTAAAATTTAATTTTAGTTGCATCGTTTGCACTGCAGCACACACAGGCGGAAAGGACACGCGAGGCAACTCAAAACAAACCTTAATCTATTCGCACATTATGTCGTTTGCACCACTGCCGCGCACACAGAGAGGCATGGCCAGGGGGGCATGTCGAAGGGTGATCTACAACTGACAAAGATGGCCTCCATCTCGAGGTCGTTCGGAAATGGAGGGGGGAAGAGAGAGAGTCATCAATCTACTGTCTGGTGCACCCAAGGCCGTCGGGGAGCGTTGCATGCTGGAGGGGGAGAGGAATCGCTACCGGCCGGCGAGCGCGCCAAGCTGTGCCAAGCTGACCAAAAGTCTCTCGCACTGACCAACACTCTTTCGATGCCATTCACAGACCTTATAAAGCCCTTACACTATACAGTGCCACAGTTAGTTTCACGCTATGCCCCGTGGGAATAAGACCGCAAAAAACAGAGCTGGTCTTGTAAATAAAATTATTAACAAAGTACCTTTTGATGTGCATACACCAGGCTACAAATTTTGTGGCCCTGGAACATGTCTAGCTTGTAGACTCCAATGTGGTGACATACCTATAAATACTCTAGATGAGGCCTGTAAGGCGCATTCTATTTTGTATGCCGANGTAGACTCCAATGTGGTGACATACCTATAAATACTCTAGATGAGGCCTGTAAGGCGCATTCTATTTTGTATGCCGAGAGAAATAACTTGAAAGATATACACGCAGCTGACACAATCCTCGCGAATAAGGCCAAGACAATTGTTAGCACACCAAACACGAAATTCAGCGAACCATTAGCGGCGTAGACAGTTGGCAAAATAATGAAGACCAAAGTTAAGAGAGGAATAGGTATTAGATTTAGATGAACAGCTAAGAAGAAGAAAGCAGTCGTAGGAAAGTAAAGCACTGAGGAATACTCCTGTTTCTGCTGCCTGCGATAGGGCTTTTGGGATCGTTGATAGGTGGCACTAGTGGTACAGCTTTAGCTGTGAATAGTTCTAAAGATGGAAATAAGCGATTAGTGGAAAAATTACGACATAATAAACGTATGGAAACCCTTGCCAGCACAAAAAAACGGGAAAAGGGCTTTACGTGCGCCTGTATCGCGACAGAGGAACAAAACACGTACATCAGTGAAAGAGAAAGTCCTAAGTGAACTACCTAACCACCTATTAACAAATATAGATTTGTGTAAATTTTGTCGAAATTTAAAAATATATAACTTCCGAGGCGTGCTCATGATTGACAAATTGCCGTGATGCCCAAGACAGATAGAATGCAGAATAGTAAATTTAGATACGAATTCGGGGCCTGGGGCTTACTGGACGGCCTATAAAAATATTGCGAACACAGTACAATATTACGATAGCTACCGCGACTTAAGGACCCCACCCGAATTGAAAAAGAAAAGTTAAAGGTACTAGAATTTACTACAACCACTAAACAGAACAGCGTCCATGGGACTGGAACTGTCGTTACCTGTGCTTGCATGCCCTTGTTAATTAACAGCAACACAATACTACGAAGGTGTCATTCATGTCGCTTACTCTGATAGTGACAGGCAATACCTCAGAATTATNATGCCCTTGTTAATTAACAGCAACACAATACTACGAAGGTGTCATTCATGTCGCTTACTCTGATAGTGACAGGCAATACCTCAGAATTATGGTCCGTGCATTTTACATCGCTAAGCCTGACAGGTGTGTGGTCTGTAGCTGAGATATATTTTCAAACATATTTTTCAGTACGAAACGTCGATGAACGTAATTGTATGTTTCAATACGTAAAGGTAGGTAGTAAAAGAGGCGAGGGACGCATAACTACTGGCTCGTACGAGATTGAAGATATTGGCGAANATACGTAAAGGTAGGTAGTAAAAGAGGCGAGGGACGCATAACTACTGGCTCGTACGAGATTGAAGATATTGGCGAATATCTTAAACGTGATCTGGGACTGGACGTGACTTTAGTGTTACATGGCAATTCTAATACTCTGAACAGCAAGATGCACTGTATGGCACAGGTAGTCTTTACACTAACTGATACTCTCGCCACAATGCTGGGATTTGAAAATGCAAATTACGAGGCAAATAAAACCCATGTATCTACCCTGCTGGTAAACATTTTCCCCATGAACGTTATAAGAATAAACTGTAACTTAGTTAGCGGCTCATATCTTAATGGTAAACCAAGCCAGACATTACATGAATTCTCTGCAAACGTCCCTCAAGGATTTAAACTCGTGAGCATCCCAACAACAACCATATATGTGCCATTCATGATAGAGAACGTACAGGAAGTAATCGTTTCCATAGCAGACCAAGGAAGAAATGTGATTAATTTTTGAGGTGAGGAAATAAAAGTGTGTTTTTGCATTTGCGGAAAGATGGGGCTGAAAATTAAGCATATTAAAGCAATAAAAGGGACTTATCGCGTCACACCTAAGGACAGTGCAGGCATGCAGTCCACTAACATATGAAAACGGTCGTTTCCTTACACAATTAGGTGTAACAGTCAAGAGCAAGTATGGATGTGGAAATCTGAAACTTAGGCGAGCCGGTCGGTTTCGAAATGGCAATCATCAAAGTGAAAATCCACACTTATTCGCCCTACCTGCCAGGCCCGTATGTAGCCTCATCCGAGGCGCGGATTCCCGTGCAAAACCAAGATATTTACACAGCACCATGTAATTATTATTTGCGCTTCAGGGGAATGCTGACAAGGGCAGGTAATGCACTACCAACAACAACTACAATCATTAGAAATGGCATACTTCACATGATTAATAGAATCTCCTATGAACTGAACGGGTGCGAAGTAGATGCAACTCGTGATGTTGGAATCACGGCAACCATAAAGAATTACCTTTCATTAATGCATAACCAATCGCCGGCCTCCAAAATGGCTGACTGGGGAATCGAGGAAGACTCTAAGGTTCCTGTCTATGCCAATGGTAAATTTGAAGTGTGTAATCCCCTCGCTATGCTGTTAGGGTTATCGGAAGACTAAGCACTTGATTATTAATTCCAAGCAGGAGATAGTTATGCAAATGGCCAACGCTCAAACAAATGCATTGCAGGATACAGGTGCAGAAGCAGCTACACTTTCAATACTTTCTATTGACTGGTTACTGCCACATGTACAAGTGAACATGTCGGAACATGTGAAATTTTTGGAATATGCAGAAAAAGGAAGGAACATAGATATGGCGTTTCGTACTTATAGTTTAGAAAAGTATCCTAGCGTATCGTAACGTACTGAGCTCTGTAAGTGTAAATTGGAACGTGAAAACTAGTTTTAAAAGAGAGAAACCAAAATATAAAATTGTAGCGTTTCAGTCAGGTAAACGGAACATAATTAATAAGGACTGTTTGACATTCGACCACGCAAAAAATAGTTAAGAAAGTAAAGGTTTTCCTAAAAACTGGGGCATACCTATATGGAGATTTAAGTATCGATTTCGCGAACAGCATGTATATGGTACCATACCTAATGTAAGCAGACTTCCAGCATTTGTACTATGGCCAAATGCAAGCCCTCACTCTGGAACCAAACAAGTTCATGAACACGGCGCCCTACTAGTGTTTGACGTTAGCAAACAAGCCGATTGCTTAAAATCCGGGGTTGTAGACTTTAAGATTGAAATAACTGCTGTGGTGAATTTTCCGCCCTTCACCGTGGCCTATGCCTTAATACTTTACGATAGACTGGTCACGTATAACATACGGGACAGAGTAGTAAAAATACATAAATCGNTAAAAATACATCAATCGATTACAACTATAGTACATTCTCTCTACAACCGGCATAATGTATGCAAACATTCAGGGATGCGTCTCGCAGCAGGGTTTTATTATTAAGCATATTTGCATAGCATACAATGACGGACACATAGAGACATATAAATTCAGACCTCCGTATCGATGGTGTGTTCTGGATGTGAAAACCAAAGTAACGAACATNGACACATAGAGACATATAAATTCAGACCTCCGTATCGATGGTGTGTTCTGGATGTGAAAACCAAAGTAACGAACATTTGGATGGAAAGACGATACCACTGCCTCAATTGGTGTGAGGACGATTTGGAATACGAGAAAGTATGCAATGTACTGGTCGCTTCACTAAGTAAGAATGGTACAGTCATTATAGCCGGGCCGGAGCAGAAGAAGCATTTAAGCAATTATTGTAGCGATAAAATAAAACACTGCGACATACAAACCGAGTGTGGGTGCCCGTCGTTTAGAACGTTGAAAGAGAAATATACGAACCTGCTAGAACATGTATGTGACACATGTATGCGTAACCTTGTATGCCCTTGTCTTAATACGTTGTTGATTAAGACATGGCATCTGTCGGACTATATCGAAGGTCAAAAAATGNAGCCTCATCCGAGGCGCGGATTCCCGTGCAAAACCAAGATATTTACACAGCACCATGTAATTATTATTTGCGCTTCAGGGGAATGCTGACAAGGGCAGGTAATGCACTACCAACAACAACTACAATCATTAGAAATGGCATACTTCACATGNCAGGGGAATGCTGACAAGGGCAGGTAATGCACTACCAACAACAACTACAATCATTAGAAATGGCATACTTCACATCATTAATAGAATCTCCTATGAACTGAACTGGTGCGAAGTAGATGCAACTCGTGATGTTGGAATCATGGCAACCATAAAGAATTACCTTTCATTAATGCATAACCAATTGCCGGCCTCCAAAATGGCTGACTGGGGAATCGAGGAAGACTCTAAGGTTCCTGTCTATGCCAATGGTAAATTTGAAGTGTGTAATCCCCTCGCTATGCTGTTAGGGTTATCGGAAGACTATAAGCACGTGATTATTAATTCCAAGCAGGAGATAGTTATGCAAATGGCCAACGCTCAAACAAATGCATTCCAGGATACAGGTGCAGAAGCAGCTACACTTTCAATACTTTCTATTGACTGGTTACTGCCACATGTACAAGTGAACATGTCGGAACATGTGACATTTTTGGAATATGCAGAAAAAGGAAGGAACATAGATATGGCGTTTCGTACTTATAGTTTAGAAAAGTATCCTAGCGTATCGTAACGTACTGAGCTCTGTAAGTGTAAATTGGAACGTGAAAACTAGTTTTAAAAGAGAGAAACCAAAATATAAAATTGTAGCGTTTCAGTCAGGTAAACGGAACATAATTAATAAGGACTGTTCGACATTCGACCACGCAAAAAATAGTTAAGAAAGTAAAGGTTTTCCTAAAAACTGAGGCATACCTATATGGAGATTTAAGTATCGCTTTCGCGAACAGCATGTATATGGTACCATACCTAATGTAAGAAGACTTCCAGCATTTGTACTATGGCCAAATGCAAGCCCTCGCTCTGGAACCGAACAAGTTCATGAACACGGCGCCCTACTAGTGTTTGACGTTAGCAAACAAGCCGATTGCTTAAAATCCGGGGTTGTAGACTTTAAGATTGAAATAACTGCTGTGGTGAATTTTCCGCCCTTCACCGTGGCCTACGCCTTAATACTTTACGATAGACTGGTCACGTATAACATACGGGACAGAGTAGTAAAAATACATCAATCGATTACAACTATAGTACATTCTCTCTACAACCAGCATAATGTATGCAAACATTCAGGGATGCGTCTCGCAGCAGGGTTTTATTATTAAGCATATTTGCATAGCATACGATGACAGACACATAGAGACATATAAATTCAGACCTCCGTATCGATGGTGTGTTCTGGATGTGAAAACCAAAGTAACGAACATTTGGCTGGAAAGACGATACCACTGCCTCAATTGGTGTGAGGACGATTTGGAATACGAGAAAATATGCAATGTACTGGTCGCTTCACTAAGTAAGAATGGTACAGTCATTATAGCCGGGCCGGAGCAGAAGAAGCATTTAAGCAATTATTGTAGCGATAAAATAAAACACTGCGACATACAAACCGAGTGTGGGTGCCCGTCGTTTAGAACGTTGAAAGAGAAATATACGAACCTGCTAGAACATGTATGTGACACATGTATGCGTAACCTTGTATGCCCTTGTCTTAATACGTTGTTGATTAAGACATGGCATCTGTCGGACTATATCGAAGGTCAAAAAATGCCACAGACCACTATAAATAGCTCATCTTTCGAGCTAAAGAACTATAGTACTGATCCACAGCTAATCATGGAATTTATAATCGCCAAGCTGAGCGGGATCACACCATATTGATCGCTTTCAAAGCTCGTCATCGGCAAGGTATACACAACATCAGCTTTTTGTCGCACAGAGCCAGCATATGGTAAATGCATAACATGTATGTCAGACGATGAGATGCGAATCCGACTGCCTAAACGTTACGGCCANAGCCAGCATATGGTAAATGCATAACATGTATGTCAGACGATGAGATGCGAATCCGACTGCCTAAACGTTACGGCCAACTCATATCAGATGGTGACATGGTCAGGCTTAATGTTACAACAGTACGATTCAGCTACGGTAGCATCAAGTCTAGTGACAATAGAAGGTCAATGCATTTCATAGAATTTTCATAATGGCTAACATGGGTGCATAGTTTATTACATGTTTAACATTTAATATGTACTACAACCCACTAGTCATNTTTTCATAATGGCTAACATGGGTGCATAGTTTATTACATGTTTAACATTTAATATGTACTACAACCCACTAGTCACGTATGAGGGCGATGTTACTGTAGGATACAGGCATGTACATTTCAAACTGCCCGGCCAGCTGTCGCGTGTAGAATCTTGTAAAGGTCTTGAACACTGGGCATGCCGTACCAGTGAGGTTAGTTTTCTCTCGGTACCATGTAATGTAATGACATGTGCCATATATTACCTAAGCCCTGAAATGAAGCTGCCTTGCTCACTCAGGAATATGTTAATGCAGGCATGCGAAGAGTACATACGCCAGGTGCGGTTTACTCGTGCAATTATATTTGAAATTTGCAATGCCAATACTGATAGTTCAATTACCCGCTGGACCGAGTGCTGTACCGGCGACTGTCATACTACCTACATGAACAGAGGTAAAATTACATGGAATAAAATGTGTTCGCCGTTAATGTGTGAGACATACCTGGCTACAATATAAGAAGAGCAACATATAGAGCTGCAGTAGTGTTTCGTTGAGAAGAGAACTAACAACATGTTTAACATATATGACTGTTGAGCATTTCTGCCGGTAGGCATGAACATGTACGAGAAATACTTTATCGCATATAGAAGATTTGTGCTTAAACCAGAGCTTGAACACGAGCAAGTACAAATATGTGACTCTGAAAATCATTTTTGGGGCTATCACGACACTTGTAATAATTTATATTATGAAATTCTACTCTGCTACAAGTCCGAGCAGTGTGCAGTGTACAATATCCGGCCCAAGAGATAGCTACCTGAAAATGGCAGTATTCTCCCAGTATGTATGGTATGTGAAGACATTACATAACTACGTGTTGAGAACAAGAAGGTGAAAATTACCTTGCGAGAAGCCGATACTGGATCAACTTACCGCTGGACCAAAGAATGTACAGGCCACATACATACGAGCACGCTGGAATAATGTGATACCGCATACGTTCTACCCTGCACCGCTAAGGTATGTTGTGTCTTCAATTGAAACTANAAGAATGTACAGGCCACATACATACAAGCACGCTGGAATAATGTGATACCGCATACGTTCTACCCTGCACCGCTAAGGTATGTTGTGTCTTCAATTGAAACTATGTATATGCGAAGCTTGCATCAACATGAACGTTGAAGCTGACATCGGCAGCACGACAGGAGAGGGTGAAATAATGTTAGGCATGTATACGACAATTATTGTTCAAGAACCACTGACACTATGTCGCTGTATAGTAGGACCGGTATATAAGCTGTGTCTACCCTGCCAGTCGGCACCAGTGAGCTCAAGTTGAACGTACCATTTCGTCGAGAGTCAGCTTACAGCAGTGTAACTCCTGATAACAACTGTATAACCTATGTCTGTGATGGCGAGACCACTGATGAGCCAAGAACATACAGTTAACAGTGTGATGGTACAGCACATTGGCTGCTTGCCCACAAGCCAACGTCGTACGAGCGATGTTAGCAGATGGTCGAATATAATATTCTGGGGAGGTGTATCATTAACTATATGCAAACAGACACTCCCCTGCCATGTGGTCCAGACGAAGTTATAACTCATGCTTTATTGCAGGATGCGATACGAGTTTAAATTCCTCAAGAGCCGATTGTGCTGGCTGAACCTACCAACTCTGCTGCTGCTGCTGTCGACATTGCTGTGATTGACATTACTAAGGAGGACAACAAGCTGCCTGCTGTCAAACTTAAGAAGCCTGCCGCTGTCAAATGTAAGAAGTCTACCGCTATCAATTCTGTGGCGACACCTCATCACAGAACGTCACGTAAGAAGAAGACTTTGCCGATCACAACATGCCTGAATAGTGGCAATTCATTGTTTCAGGAGGTGTGTACAGTTGCTTATAGAAAGACATTACTGCTGCAATTATTCACTACTCTGCTTGCAAAATAATACTGAACATATTTAAAAAAAAAAGGTTTTAATTGTTTATGTTTATAGTGTCTTGATTTAATGCTTATGTGAGAGAACATATTCTGTATTACTTGCTAATGCATATCTTGATGTGTAATGTATGTATTGACCGTGAGAGAGAGATTGTCGACGTACATATATGTATAGAGTCTGTATTACTTGTTAATGCTTATCTTGATTTCACAGTGTTCTTATTTTCATTGGATAACAATCACACACAGCCCAGACTAAATGTGCTAGTATATTAAAAGCACACCAATAAACAGTACACTACTGCAATGATATATCTTTGTAAAGACATTACAGGATGGAGTACTTTACAAGTATGCCTTAGTTGATAGTGTGTGCGTAGGGTAAAAACAGTACACTGCTGCTTGTAAAAGTACTAACTATCTTACCAGTAAAGACAGCCATCTGTGTGTGCCAGTGCACATTCTCAAGGCTGGTTCCCTGAGTTCTCTAGTGTACCGGTAAAGCAATTAGCTTTGGAGGGTATAATTATAGGCTGGCAACGAGGAGGAGCCATCTCTCATACGGTTGTTATGTTCGCATTAAATTACACTTGTTATTGCCACACTAAAACGGCAACTCTCGTTTGGGAATGTGTACAAATATCCCTCCTATATTCCTACAATCCTACTGCTGAGCTCTACGTGTGTTGCTACATGTCCAGGGTCCTCATGGTTTCAGCTATAATACCTGCAGTTCTGTGTGTGTGTATTCTGTACACCTGCGGGTCAGTATCAGGCTGATAGTCGATATTCTATACAACTTCTCTCTACTTTAGAGGTAATTTTGTTTCGTCTGTTGGTAGGTATTATAGGGGTTTGTATGCGAAGATGATCAGTATTAATTAAACATAGCATAGTTCGTCCTCTGCAATAACTTTTAATGTAATGGTATGCATGTACACACACTGATTTCCAGCAGTCGTGATTTGTCTATTTCACATGTTAGCAAATTTCTGTATTTCTGTGTGTGTTGGCGTTAGGTCTGCATATAGGTATTTAAAACATGCAGCATTTTTAACGTGTTTCTGTGTACCATATAGCTATGTATATATTTAGTTGCTCACTCATCATATAGGCTCTCACTGGTCCTTACAGCTAATCAATTTCATATTGACATGCAGATACACTCTGCTGTTACCATACAAAGCATGTATCTCCTGGGGTATGTGTTTCATTCTATGTAAATATAACATCACTTCTGGGTTTGAGCCCCAGTGAACACACTTTGGGATTTAGTTTTGTTATATTATTATTTACATACATTTTTGTGAACTATCCTAGAACCTTTTGTTTCTTGTAGGATACCTCCTGGTCTGGGCTGCCTGCCATGTACCTCAATTGACATATTGGTATTCATATTTGTATACATAGTAGTATATATTTGTATATATACATATACTGCTGCAATGGAATCGCCACCTAGTTCACCATCGTTGTCTCAATTCTCAGCTTTGTTGTTAACCCCCCTACCATTCCTATTATATGCAGACCCGCACTGCAGTGTGGTTTTAGCGACCGGGTGTTTACGGTTCGTCAGAATGGATTGCTTCGCGAGCGCAATTGCGATCTAAATTCATTCCGGCAGCATGCCTCACATCTTTTGCGATAGGTGCTGCCGTCCATTTAGCCGCACAGACAAGCTTGCCGAACATAGTATAATATGTACAGGACTGATCAGGCAGGCCGCTCTGCTCAACTGTACGTTCTGTAATGAGGGCTTTGGCCACACTCGTAATTCTCAGAGCTATGAATGTATTTGTTGGGCGAAACCTGCTGCTCCATCACGGGCATGTGAGATCTGCAGCAGGCAGTTTACCATGACAGATAGGCTTTGTGTGCATAGCGCTAAGTATACTGGTACAGCCACATCAACCTCCCGGCCAGCGAAGCAAGCGAGAGTGAAAGCCCGCCTCCGCTCCATCATGTTCCGGCTCTTGCGAGCGAGGCTAGCTATCGCCGAGAGCCCATTGTCACTGGGGCTGCCGAGAGCAACTTGTATGGCTTCGTATAGGTTGAAAGCACGTTCAGAGGTATAATGAAAACATACATTGCTGAGAATACCTCGGAAAATAGGCATAGGTATTTGCCACTACCTTGAGGTAATGAAACCCAATATCATTGGCCAACTAGAACAGGAAATCGAGACAAAGGGGGTGGTCAAGTTTAATATATTTCTCGATTGCGTATATGGTAAACCAGAACTGCATGATAACGAGGAGGATCGTCGTGCATTTAAGACGAAAAACATGCCTCTTTTTAATGTAGCCGATATAGAGGTGGCTGTGTCAGCTGCCATTGCCACGAACTGTGTTGAGGAGACTGACTATATGGGGAAGGGTAATGGCTGGACTCTCACTGCTGTAAAACGAGTCCAGTTACTCGTCAACAAGCTCGACCCTCTTAGAGTCTCCTCTATATTCCATTGCCTGTTGGTTTAGCAGAAAAAACAGAGATCATCAAACCACACAATGCTGACCAACAGTGCTTTAAATAAGCTATACTGGCATGTTTTGTAGAGGGGGCACACCCGGAGTGTGTCAACCAGCGCTACACCAGGCTGGAGACACACTTCTATTTTTCGACTGTAGATTTCCCCACCCATCTATAACAAATACCTGCTTTTGAGAAAGCTAATCCAGGGGTCAGCGTCAACATATACACACTCAATGAGAATACCAAAGTAGTGCCGATATGGGTGACAGATTTTGAACTGGCCCAGCACTTTGATTTGCTGCTGCTCACCACAGCAGAGGACCAGAACTCGCTTTATTGTTACTTGTCTAATTTCTCGTGACTGGTACGCTCCCAAGTGATGTCACACTGCGAACATATTGATCTGTAAACGTTGTTTCAAGACATATGATAATCAACCACATGTGACAGAGCCGACGGGTACCGAAACTCTGACTGAGCACAGGAGGTATTGCACTGACCATACTGCTTTTCATGCCAACATCGCGCAGCCAGACAGGTACTGCAGGCTGCCTGTGCTCAAGTTCAAAAATTACCAGAATGGCAACAAGGTACCTATTGTATTATATGCAGACTTCAAGGCCATCCTGGTGCCTATGCAAATGTGTCAGCCGAACCTTGACACGTCCTACACATATAGGTACCAAAAAACACGAGCCCTTTTCATATTGCATAAACACTAAAGATGATAATTCAATTATTCCCGTCAATAAGTCGACCAGTCTACCCCCCGGTGTAACTGTTTACATGGGCGAAGGTGCGTCGAAACACATAATGGAAGAGGTGGTTAGGATAGGTCTCCTGGTTAAAGACATATATAGTCAGTCTGAACCTATGTGGGCATTGATGCATGCATGAGTAACAGGCTGTCTATGCTCTAGCCACTACCTGCTGCCACTGTTATAGGATGTTCACCGACAACAACCAAAAGGTGCATGACAATTATCATTTTAACGGAATTTTTATCGGGGCATCATGTAATAACTGCAACAAGCTTCGTCGCCACCCCCAGAGACTTCAGATACTCTTCCATAACTTAATGTATGATGCCAATTTCATAATTAAGCAGCTTGGATATGATTCCCAGGACATATTTATTATTCCACATAGCAAGGAAAACTCATCACCTTCAGTAAGAGTTTGGATGACAAGTTCACTAAACAGTTAATCGATATGTATAGGTTCATGTCTGCCAGCCTGGTAACGCTCGCTGAGAATCTGCCGTACAGCAAATTCCACACATCTCACTTCTTCATGGTAGAGCTAAAGCTAGAGCTAGTAACTCGGAAAGGTGTCTTCCCCTACGATTATGTTAGCTCGTGGGAGAAGCTCACCGAGTCGCGGTTACCTGCTATAAATTCATTCTATAATAGGCTTACTGGGGGGAATGTCAGTGCCGAGGACTTCTAGCACTCACAAACCCTCTGGGACGTGTTTGGCTGCCATACCCTACGGGACTATTCTGAGCTCTACTTGTATACGGACATGCTGATTCTGTGCGACGTCTTAAAGAATTTCCGGGGGGCTCTGTCTACACACATACAGTCTCGACTGTGTGCGCTATGTTAGCGCTCCCGGGTTCTTATTTGACGCAGTGTTGCGCAAGACGCAGGTGGAATTAGACTTGCTTAGCGACTATAATATGCACCTGTTTATTGAGGCTGGTATCTGGGGAGGGGTGACTCAATGTATCGTATTAAGAAGCACGTGGTTGCCAACAATAGGCATATACCTTTACATGTACGATGCCGACAAGCCATCTACCCACCTGCAGTATGTAGATGCCAATAACTTATACAGGCAGGCAATGTCCCTTCCGCTGCCTTGCAGCGGTTTTGAATGGACCAGTATGAACATCGATGTGATGAGTGTGCCGGGCGATGGATATATCGGATACATACTGGAGTAGACATAGAGTACCCTTGCGTTCTTCACAAAGAGTATATGGATCTTCCATTCTTGCCAGTGAACGAGTGACCCCCGGGGTCCAAGCAAACGAAACTCGTGATGACTCTGGAGAGTAAGCTTCATTATATGGTACATTACGTCACTTTGAAGCAAACATTGGGTCATGGTTATGACTGAAGGCTGTTCACCGAGTCCTTCAATTCGTACAGAAGCCGAAGCTGAAGCCTTATATAGATTTGGATACGGAGAAACGTCAGGCGGCCACAAACGCTTTCGAGAATGTCTTTTACAAGTTAAAGAATAATGCAATGTACGGCAAAGTTATGGAGAATAAGTGCAAACGTTAGCATATGGAACTCGTGTGTAGAGTAGTTCGGGCGAAGAAGCTCATCGCAAAGCCTGCATTTAAATGCAGGACTCTTACGATGAGACATTGTCCCTGGTCAAATTACGCCAAGAAAGCATTGTGTTTGACAAGCCCATATACGCTGAGTTTGCCATACTCGACCTGTCAAAAACACTCATGTATAGATTTTAGTACGATGTAATGCGAGCGCGGTATGGGGGCAGAGTGAACCTCCTTTACATGGATACTGATAACTTTGTAATGGATACCACCTGCTCTGACGTTTACAGTGAACTCGCCATAAACCCGATGCTCATGTCGGAGTTCGACACCAGCGGCTACCCGACCACTAATCTTTGTTACGCGTCTACCAATTCCAATTCTAAGGTGATTGGAAAGTTCAAGGATGAGTGTGCGGGTAACGAGATGATTCGAGTTTGTCGGGTTGAGGGCAAAACTCTATGCATACCGCTACCTGAATATGGTAGGGAAACGCGCGAAGGGGATACAAGGGTGCGTAGTTGAAAAGACGATAACTTTTGACGATTGTCGGCGCATCCTTTTGGCCCAGCGCTGCATGAGAGTGCAGGTCGCAGGTATTAGGTCGTACCACCAACGAAATTTACACAGAGCAATTAAAAAAACTGGCTTTTTCGTGGATGGTTGACAAAAGACAAGTCCTGGATGATGGCATACATACCGTCCTTATGGCTATCAGGCTTAATAAGAAATCCAGCTCTGGGTCAGGCCTACATAGTTATGTATGTCGCCAGAGAGAGTGCTTTTTTCCCGGCATGTACGGGAGCACGTACAGGTGTCGTCGTATTCCGCTTGTCACGTACATTGTTGACGGTTTTGGTAGCCATATATCTCGATAAGGATGCTGTAGCTCATGCAAGTATGTTGCAGGCTTGCCAGATATGCTGACTGATAGTCTACTGTAGCTCGTTCAAGAGGCAAGCCCCTAACATAGAGAGGTAGGTTATATGTTTTTTATTCCTGCAGTATACCGGAGCCCATGCAAGACCGAATGGCTTGCCAGGTATACTTTGTATTGGCCCGCTTAGTCTGATTCAGTGTATTGTAGCTCATGCAAGAGTTGTAATCTTCTCCTTGCCAGGTATACTGGGTGGTAACACGCTGGAGCACATGCAAGGGACCATCTTACTTGCCAGTCATGTTACCAGCACGTCCTACACATGTTTTTTTTTCTCGAAGGTATACTAGAGCACATGCAAGTAGTCTTGCCAGGTATACCATTCATGCTTTCCTTTTTCCCCATATATATTTCATGCTAATGGGTTCACGGTTTCAACTTGTCGTGCATTTGCAAGTATTATTCTGTAGCTCACGCTACTCTTTTGCATGTGTATTTCAATTACACACTCACTGTTTATTCAACTTCATACCACACATATGTGTATAGATATTGCTAAAGTCGTCATCGGCAACTGCTTGTCAAGCATATGTGTGTTTCCCCCTTTCTGTATGCTAGATTATAGCATTCTACTTTATTTATCATGTGTGGTTTCCAACCATACTACCGCTTTTGTCATATCGATGTACATTTGGCTATTCTCTTAATCCCACCATCGCACTGTGTGTCGGCATCACACACCGTGTCGTTGATATCATACTGTAGTGTCCGTCCGTATTCTGTTTTCCCATTGCTGAAGCATTCGCTTCAATTGTCGTCTCCTGCTGCTTCGCAACCTATATGTTCACTATACCTATGATGTTACCAATATATATATATATTTATATATATATGTACAATACATGTACATATATATTTATATATATGTATTGATAGTGTTGTATGAATAGTGAGCAGCCGGTTCCAAGTCCGGGGTCCGTCTGCATGGTTATGCCATGCAGATGGTAAACGTGAGGATGTTGCAGCAGCCGCTGGTAAGTGAAGGTAACTTATGATACTTAGAAAATTATTCCAAGTATAATATATTTTTTAAATATGTTTGTATTTTATTTTATATCTACTATCAGCAAAATTAATTCACCAATGTTCCAAAAAAATATGTTAAATAAAAAGTATTGGAAAAGTATTTTAATAAATTCATTTCACACATGAAGATACTGGAATATATTGCTGCAGCAAAAGTGTTTAGTAAAAAATTTACGTATGACATCTGTGTGTATTATTTCTAAGGTATATCTACTTCCAATTCATCTTACATATGAATAATTAGTTTCTTTGTTCTCATACAGTATATAAACTTGTAAAGGAAACAAGTGTCCAATTCATTTTTCAATATACATTATTTACGCCTGAGAAAATATAGATCTCATGGTGTAATATACTGCAAAGATATTTATTAATTTCATATGAATATTTATTAAACCTGAGATACTGTACAAGTTATACACATGCACCAACCAACTCATATTATACAAGTGTGGTTTAATATCCATTACATTAACCTAAGACAAATATTAAAGTGCTATTAAAGAATCAATTTTATTAAATACTTATTTTACTGTGGAAAAAACTTGTAAAGGAAACAAGTTATACACCAGCGCATATATTACACAAGTGAAGAGTTCATTCTTCAATATCTATCATGTACACCTGAGAAAAAAATATTTAGTGCTATTAAAGGATAATTTATTTTACGCCGGAAGAAACTGTGCGTCTAGACACTCTTCCACCGCGGCACCAATGGCAATGTGTTTTAAATTGTTGCTGCACGAAGTGTTTGATAAATTCATACATGCTTCAATGTTCATTATCTACATCTGAGAAAAAAAAAATCTTACGATGGAATATACTGCAAAAGTATTTAATGATTTCATGTGAATAATTATATGAAACTGAAATGTGTGTAATAAATCACAGTATTGATGCTGCAATCAGTTAGTAATACATTCGTATGAATAGTAATTATATAAACCTGATAAATAACACCACCCGTAGCCTCGGGCGAATTAATGGTAAGCGAGGTTCATCGCAAAGAGCCATAAAAAAAAACAAATATGGCCGCTGTGGTATGATTGTGTCGTAATACTAATAAAACTTTAGGAATTTTAATTCACAGACGAGCATATACAACAGACCTGTTTTCATGTCAAAACAAATATGGCTGCTATGCTATGATTGCGACGTAATATTTTCCCCTCGGGCGATTTAATGGCTAGAGGGGTTATATTATTTTAACTTTTAAAATGTTAAATACATTTTTTAAAGTTTTGAAATGTTATGCATATTTTTTTTACTTTTGAAAAAAGTAAAATTTTGAAAAAAGTTTTTAAAAAAAAATTGAAAAAAAATTTGAAATATATTTTGGCGCATTCTAGGAATTTTTGACATTTTTGGCAAATTTTGGTACTGGCCGTTCTTTGTAGTGGAATGCCTCGATCCCCGATCCCTGTCATGAAGATATCTTCGAATACCCTATTTATAACTACTCATAGTTTACTATAATTTNAAAAAAAAAATTGAAAAAAAATTTGAAATTTATTTTGGCGCATTCTAGGAATTTTTGACATTTTTGGCAAATTTTGGTACTGGCCGTTCTTTGTAGTGGAATGCAAATGAATGAACTTTGCCTCGATCCCCGATCCCTGTCATGAAGATATCTTCGAATACCCTATTTATAACTACTCATAGTTTACTATAATTTATGGACCGTTTAATATACATATAGTCACCAAATTGATTACATAGGCATCAACCCCGACAACGAAAATGACCGCAGGATCAATTACGCCCTAAAGACAAACAATTCACTCAAGCAGTAAACAACGACATAAACAAATACCTAAAACTAAAAGAAGCATCTTAAAATGACTGCATAACACTACACGAACTATTAAAAATAATTAAAACACGCACAAATAATAACTCTGGAGGACCAAATAGAATAAAATTTGAAGCCCTAAAGAAACTACCAGTAAATGCATTAGAATATATATTATAAATATATAATTCAATGCTTAAACTATGCGGATTCCCACAGGCCTGGAAAAAAAGCTAAAGAAATAACCTTGCCAAAACCCATAAAAGACAAATCTAAACCGGAAAACAGACGACCAATAAGTTTATTAAACAGAGTATAAGTAAAATATTTGAAAAAGCCCTACTATACAGACAACAAAATCATGCAGATCTAAGCAAACTAATCCCAGATAACCAGTATGGTTTCAGAGCCCAACACAGCACCATACTCCCCCCAATTAAAATAGCCGAGGACATAACAGATGGATTTAATAATAAAGAACAACAATTAACAGTAATAACTTTCTTAGACGCAGAAGAAGCATTCCATAAAGTTTGACTCCCAGGAAAAATATATAAAATAAATAAACTACAATTTTCCAGCTACTTATGTAAATTTATTAGCACATTATTTAAATAATAGACGTTTCTACTTAACATTAGACGGAGAAGACTCCAACACTAAAACAGCAACAGATGGAGTTCCACAGGGGTCGGCATTTCCCCCTTTTCTATACAGCATTTACACAGCCGACATCCCAATAACAGATACACGCACTAATGCTAACATACAAATGTATGCAGACGATACTGCAATAATAAAACTACACTGCCGCATTGAATACACATTAGTAGCCCTACAAAGACAGTTAACAAGCCTTGAACAGTGGTACACGAAATGGCGAATAAAAGTGAACCCGGGGAAATCAGAAACAAAAATAATTTCCAAAAAGAAACGAAAACCTAAACGAGATTTAATATTATTTAATCAAAAAACTCCGTATGTCAGAGAAGCAAAATATCTAGGAATAAAAATAGACCACAAATTAACTTAACAGCCACACATAGAGATGGTAAGAAATGCAGCATTGGGGAAACTCAAAGAACTATACCCAACATTAAATGCCACAAACTTTCCACGTAGGAAAAAACTACAAATATTTAACCAATGAATCCTCCCAGCTATATTATATGGATGTGAGGTGTGAGGACATTGCACAGAATTCAGAATTAAAGAATTGCACACAGTTCAAAATAAATATCTGAGAATTATAGCTGACCAAGATAGATACACTACTAGTAAAACGATCCACAAACTATTGTCAATAAAATACGTTAAAGAAATAATTGCAGCAAAACATATGAATTGTTATGATAATCTGGCAAACCAGAACAATTCAAATATTAAATTCTTAGGTAATTATGATCCTGCAGGTGCAAGAAAATTCAAAAAACCTAAATTACAATGAACAGGAAAAAGGGGGAGAAGGGGAACGCACGCTGATTGGCCAGCCAATCAGAGCGCGAGGCACTCGAGGCACTCGCTATTTATACTGGTCGCGTTGGCCAAAATCCGCAGTCGTCAAACGCCAGAGAGAGGAAGCAGCAGCACCCTACACCTACAAGAACAACAACCTGCAGATCTTCAAGTCAGCGGCACCGCCGAGTACTTCTTATTAGATCTACACGTGCAATGAAAGATTAACTAGTGCGGATAGTTCTTGTTAGAGCTACTGCGCGGCCCAGGATCAGCAGTTCAGCGCATGCGTTGAGTGGCCGGCCTCGCGGAAGAGAAAGCAGAAGTAGAGTGCGCATGATGACTGCGGCAAAGCTGTGCACGATTAAAGACACGCATCGCAGTACACAGTAAAATCACACACACGCACAAACAAGACACAAAGGCACACTGTTTCAAGGGTCAACTGTGTGGGTTCTCGGGCAAGGAGGTATGCCCCAGCCACCACTCGAGAGCCAAGCCTAGTGGGCACACGCACTGGTCCAGCGAGCAGTGATCATGGGGGGCAAAATCATAATCAATCAATAAATTAATCATTGTATATATCATACTGTACATATCGGGTAGGATTTATTACAACATATATTTAACATAATAAATAATAAAAAAATTAATGACACTATTAATTTATTTATAAAAATGTATGCATGTATATTTTTAAAAAACATATATACAACAAACTTTAAACATTATATACGCTCTATGTACTCCAAATGACGCACCGACTTGATAGTTTGTTTCAGGTCGCGAAGAATCGAACTTGGACCTCGAGAAGGGAGGCCTCACTGATACTGGAGTCTGTATATATTCAGGTACCATGGGCCCCTCCAACTCTAATTTATTAATAAGGGTTTTCTTAATTCTAATGTCACTAACAAGGAAAAACTAATCGTACCCTGTGGGCTGCCTCCGGGAGACTAGGGACTCACCGACACACTATATGCGAAATTAATTAGAACACTTGCAAACAACAGTTCAACATGCTAGACATACATCACGACACAACATTCACTCCAGCCGGGAGGCTGGAGGGGAGCTTCACTTCTCCGCCGAAAACCACGAACACGTAATTTTACTTATAATATGCAGCACCAATTAACAGCCTAAATACATGTTAAATGCCCAACAACCCACATACAGACGGTGCCCCGCCGCCGACCCAATGATTTAAGTATATGTCGGGGTGCATTTGGTCCCATAGCTCACAGGGTGTGAGCTATGGGAGTCTAGACTCCCGATCTCACTACACCAAGGCCATTCGGTGGCATATGAGGGTTCGGCGGCGACTTGACCCTGCGGCCCTTTTTGTCATGAGGGTGATACCTATGTTATGAATTTGGTGGCTATATATTTAACTGTTCGGGAATTACAGCCGTTTATGTTTATACGAGGGCTTAAGGCCTAATTGTCTCTACCGTCCTATTCAACAACAAGAGCGATGCCTATGTTATGAATTAGGTGCCTATATCTTAAACGACTCGGATATTACATCAAACTATGCTTATAAGTGTGCTTAGGGCGTATTTGATCCTGCTGACCTTTTCGTCAGCGGGGAGTTATACCAATGTGATGAAATTGGAAGTTGTATCTCAAATGGTTCGGAAAATTACAGCCAACTATGCTTATATGTGGGCTTAGGACGTTCTTGGTGCTTAGGACGTTCTTGGTGCATGCTAGGTGTGACTCTAGGCTAGCGTATGTAGGCAGGCCTCGCTCCGTGTCGAGCAGGTGGAATGCAAGGTCCCGAGACTCGTCCCCTGCCAGGACGCTAGGTGAAAGGAGACCAGAAGGAATATGAGAAACCAAGGTGGAATGATAGAGAATGACACTCGTCCCCATCAGGACGCCAGGTGAGAGGATACCAGAAGGAATATGAAAAAATTAAGGTGGAATGATAGAGCATGTGACTAAGGAGTAATATGAGAAAACTCCTGAGGGATGAAACTAGAGAGGCAGGAAGGCGACCGGAAGGACTCTGAGAAAACCGTCCTATGAGACGAGATGTAGAACAATAAATTATATTGGCAGGACTCTGAAAAAACACCTCAAGGGATAGAATGTGGGAGACGAGAGAGAGAGGTAGGAGGGTGACTGGAATGACTCAGAAAAACCTCCCATGGGATGAGAGGTAGGAGAACAATAAGGGAGATCGGGAGGACTCTGAGAAAATACCAGTGGTTGGTGACGGGAGAGGGGGATAGGAAGTGGTAAGTAGGAAGTAGACCCGGAGGATTTTGAGAAAACCTCAAGGGTGGGTGATATGGGAGGGGGTGAGAAGTAAGCTAGAGGGGTGGGAGGAATATGGGAAAATCACCCCGAGGGATAGAACGAGAGGTAGGAAGGAGGCCGGGAGTACTCTGGGGAAACTTAGGTGTGGAAGAAGAGAGGAAGGCATATGAGAAAACCTCAAGGGTGGGAGACGGGAGAGAGATAGCATGCGGTTGACGATAGATAATACGGGCGAGGTAGGTAGGAAGGAGACTGGGAGAACGCGGAGACACGAGAGAGCGATAGAATGGAAGAACTATGGGAAAACTCTGGGAGTGGGTGGCGAGAGGGAGATCAGGAAGTATATACGAAAAAAAACCGGAGGATAGAGTGTGGGAGACGAGAGAGAATGTCAGCAATATGAGAAAAAAACCCTAACAGAATGCATGAGCATGATGTGCTGTGGTGGTGTGACGGAGCAGGAGGGAAAACAGGGAAATCGAAGATAAGCGCTTCTGGCGAGGAATGACAGAGCAGGAGGTTGCCTAGTGACATCATTCAAGATGGTCGCCGGCTCATCCCTCGTCCCCAGCCCTCAGACCCTGACAAAGAACACGCCATTTGTTACTACTTTTCATGGCTTCAGTGTTTGAAACTGATTCAAATGCCCTTGATCACCAAGTAATGCTACCACCTTAATAAAACAGTCAATACAACTTTCGACGTAAATTTATTTCATATTAACGATACATTGGACAACTAGGAGGTGGTATCCTAAAATATTAATAGAGAAGAATAATATATCTTAATTAGAAGTATAATTACGTGTGGTAATAATACGTTGTGAAATCCGTGGTTGTTTTGATGTTCGACCAATCGCTTCACACCACGGCGAACAGGGTTCGATTTTTGGCGGGATCACCCGGACTTTTGCAGTGGGAAATGTATTTATTTTAACTTTTGT
The DNA here is from genome assembly GCA_002778355.1 of Clitarchus hookeri. NCBI lineage: Eukaryota > Metazoa > Arthropoda > Insecta > Phasmatodea > Phasmatidae > Clitarchus > Clitarchus hookeri. The sequence continues at coordinate 72,572 of NQII01001286.1, forward strand.
TAGATTGCGCAGTTAATATTTAAAAAACTGAACATTTAGCATACTGTTAGATACAAAAACAGTGCACGGAATAAATCGTACAAAAGCTTAATTGTTCCAAGTAAAACAGTACATCATCGCACGCAACGGCGAGATAAGTGGCCCATATTCGCACGAATCTGACTTGCGAATCTGGCTCGGCAAGCTTGCGTCGCGAGCCATTTTGGGATATTTTGACCACTCATAAGACGAACGGATTCCGAAGTTTCTCCGTATCCGAGTATCCAAAATGAGTTTGTCGAAGAAAGTTTCAGCTACATTAATTGTTTTAGATGAACGTGGTGTCTTCGCGAGAACAAAGAAGAAGAAGAGTTACTTTGGGTTAAGAAATGGTTGCTAGAAATATAAAAATTAATAAATTACACCAAAGCAAAGGGACAACGCACCGTACTTGTGCGCACTCAATCTGAGGGTATTTTGATTGATAACTTTTCCTTACTAGGCATTACTAACACGATCGTTTTTCCTTGTTTTTATTCATGGTAATTATAAATGAAATATTATAATTTATAGATAAAACGTAAGTTAAAGTCTATTTAAACCAATAATAGAGTACTGTTGTTTTAAAAATGTAGCAAACACCCGAACACGTCATACATGGGGTGATTTTTCTAAGGTCTGATACAAAAAGTGTGAAGTAACCCGAGAATGGACTATACTACATAAACTGCTTTAGAATGTGTGAGCGAGACGTCAGTTGTTTAAGTGGAAGCTGACGTTATATGTAGTTACAACACAAAACATACCACAATATTACACTGCCTGCGCATGTCGATACACAAATCTGGGTCCCGACTCACCACTCACGAACGAGCCAATAGCAAGCCAGTGACGAGCCAAATCGAGCCAAGCCACTCCGAAGGCTTTATCGCCTGAGCCCGGCTTGTCATATCCCGCACACGTACGAGTTTCGGCTATTGTAACTGGAAACGAGTCGGACTCGTGAACCAAACTCGTACGTATATGACGTTTAGACTACACTCGTATAAGTGCGCGCGATTATATTCTGTACCATATAAGAAGGCCACTCTTTGACAGCTCGGCGAAAGTAGCGCCACTGTTTACATCTGACTACGTATTCTTCCGCCATTAGCTGGTCCGTCAAGTCGGGGCTGTATTATTTATCAACACGCGGTCAGCTAATCCACTTCTCATTGTACTGTGATGCTAAACAAATTTTAAGATATTTTAAGACTGACATCTGTCTATAAAAATAAGTAGGTTATAAAAGTAAAAATATAAAATGTTGCAAATAATTAAATATTTGCTAACTCTTTTTTAATTTGTCAAAGATAGTGCATTTGGGTTAACATTTGCGAGACGGTCTGTTGTATTTATTATCACGCTTTGGATGTTATAGCTAATATATTCGAGTTGGAAATATGTGACGTGGAATAATGTTAGAATTTCTTAAAAACTATTCACGCGTGTCTCACTTTCTACGGAAATAAGATGGGTTTCGAGAGGACAATATGGCGTATAATTTACGTAGATGAACGATTCCCGGCCGAATATAAATTACTTGTACTCCAATTTGTTATACATGAAATATATTTTACTTTAAAAATTATGCAGAGCTCGTGGAAAAATATAACTATTGGCATATTTTTGTAAATTCGTTATATATCTTGCAGGAAAGCGGTTCATTTCTGGCTGGTAATATCTCACAAAATATTCGACAGCTAGTGCGCACAGCACATCACGGCGAAGTATGAGCAACCCTTTTTTTGGTCAACAGATAGAGTATTTTTTAAAGTTGATAGTACTTATATTACGGGCTGGAAGTATATTTCAAATTCGTATCGTTTCGTAAAATTATTTAAAAAATTATTCAACAATATTATGCAATATTTTTTAATGCTTTTGGAATTAATATCAAGGACGTGTTGAAGGCGAGGTTGGAGATGGATTATACGACGTGAAAAAGCTTTCTGAAGTTATCACAACTTCAGAAAACGTTTCCGCGTCGTATCGTTCTATTGTACATTTCATTTTGAACACCTATACATAACTACATTATCACGAAGTATAGTTTTTAACACTAACAACCATTGTTTTGTGACCTTGTAAAATAAAGTGTATTAATAAATGTAAGAACTCTTTCTTATCCGCGTATTTTCTCCTTCTGTGATGTGCATCGGCAGTGCACTCAGAATAGCCAACGTAATTTTAACTTTTGTTCGTTCGTGCATCAGCTGATACAGGATTTTGTAAATGGCACTTTGTTTGTTTCGTATACTTCATGTTGCCACTCACTGACTGTCAGAAAGTGGCCTTCTTATACGGTATGAACCATAACATAGCATTTGCCATGCGCTGTCTTCTACGAGGCAAATGGCTGGTGTTAGAAACAGTTTGGAACAAAATCGTGCTTAAAGATTGCCGGATTTGATCTCAGCTGATCAGTGTAGGTGTTTAAGTAAACATAACAGCAAAAAAATATGTCATAATTATTACGAATACATGCACGTGGAAACGAGCAATTGGATTTTATTATACCGGAATAAAAAAAGGCGTTGAGAGAATGGTAGCGAATAAACTGGTATGATTGATGAAGAAGAGGAAATTATCTCTAGCGGAAAATCAGGGAAAGAAATTGAAAAGAATGAACAGACAGGAGGGTTACACGTCATTCCTTTTTTCCCAGGTTCTCCACTTAATTCTGGGAGGATAGTCGTTGAACTGCTAATAGACTTTACTAAAAAATACTTATATCTAAAGAGACAGACATATCCACGGCTCAACAGTAATTCTAACCTGAAATATCGTGATCCGAAACTACATCAGCCAACACATCTTTTCAATACCGAAAGACTTTAGGGAAGAAAGAAGCGATATACAAACAAAAGGAAAGTCAGAGAATAATGGGAGATGACCAGTTGACATCTACTGCAGGAAAGATTTACCGCAGGACTACGTTTGAACGAAACATCGATCGAAATGCGGTTCGTGTGCACAACTGTCGCTGATAATTTTCGCCACGAATCTGGCACGACGTTAACGGAGGGTTTCGCCGCCAGCCCGCTGGTATAGTAAACCCACATCAAGCGAGGTCGTTTACACAGTGGACTCGCATTCGGTAGAATCAGTGTTCGATACTTGTCGCGGCCATCCTCATTTTTCGCTTCCTACGGTTAAAGCCATTCCGCTTCAGTGAACTTACTTATGTTAACACAAGAATAAAAAGATTGTGATAGGAACACTGGAAAATAGCGAAAAATGTTCCTAAAATCTCTTTTAAAAAAATGTTCCGTTTTGAGCATTTTATAATAGGATAATCAGACATACTGGGAAATTACGAAAAAATTTTGAGCCAACGTATATTCCAAAATACTATAGCTTATTGGTACTTTTATGTTAAGATAGTCCATTTTTTGATCAGCTTGACACTATCCAGAACAATCATAAACTTTCGGTTATAGGGTTTAAGTATTCTCGTTAGTCCAAATAAATGGGGAGTATCTTGATAGACACACGACAACCAATACGTTATATATATATATATATATATATATATATATATANAAACCTAAGAAACAAGTTTTATTTCCCACGATAAACCCTCGTTTCTACACTGTAATACATAATTTTTAAATTCACTTTATCAGTGTATACGTAAAGTGACAAAGCCAGAATGGTAAATTATTTTCCCACACATCCATGGTAATGTTCCTACAGTTGCTCAGGAAAGAGTCAAATGCACAGGGAAGTTCCCAATTTTGTATAGCAGAAATGCTAAACATTCCCATATTTTCGGTCTGTTGTGTAGTACTATTTCCTTAAACTATATAAGTTAAAAACTTCCATTATAGTTAATGAAGTTGACCAGAAATTTTTTTACAGTGTGTGGATGATGTATTTGGAGTTTGTACACGTCTTAACTCTTCGTTGACCAATCACAAACGCTTATTATTACAGTATGACAAATCTCGCTTGCCCAGTGAAATACGAAAGTAGCACAAAGTATGTCTGCACATAGAGATAAAATAGCGTAGCGGTTCCTTTGATGTGGGCATACTCGTTCACTGACTGGCTGCGTGAGGTTCTGGGAATGGGTATTTTATTTCATTAGCTATAGGACATCCACGATGTTACATTACACACTATTTTGAAGCCCTGTTAAAGTTATGTTTCCCGGATATTCTTCCGCCTCATGCAAACAAAGCTTAACCGAGTCTAGTAAATTACACCAAAGGGAAAGCGCGCCGCATTCGTGAACACTCAGTGTAATAAAATTTTATATAAGAACTATTTCTTACCAGGCATTACCACCACATGTATTTTCTTCCTTTTTTTGTACGTATTAATTATAAATAAAATATTGTAATTTATAGATAAAATGTAAATAAATGACCAGTGGAACCAAAATAAGGTAATGTATGTTTACACAAGTATAAAACGCATGTGATACACAACATATACAGGAAACAACCAAACACATCGTACTTGGGGTGAAACTTATTACATGTATCACACAAACTTTTATACTTACGTGAAAATAAAAGTAGGGACCTTATTTTTGGTTAAATTGAACCTTTATTTATACTTTTTCCATATATTGTTACATTTCTTTTATAATCTATAAAAATTAAACCAGAGAGAACATAGATGTAATGGTAATGCCTAGTTTATATGCAAAATATATTTATACTAAGTGCGCCCGAATACGGCGCGTTGTCCTTTTGGTGTAATTTTCTAGACTAGTTAAGGTTTGTTTGCATGAGGCGGAGAAATATCTTGGACGTAGAACTTTAGAAGGGCTTCAGAAAAGTTGGAAGTAGCCGCGAATGGACTATAATCGTACTGCATGCTACGGAAGATTCCCTATTGGCTGGGATGCAGGCTGGCGAGTAGGTTACCAGGGGCTGATTGGCGAACGGCGTTCCAACATGTTGCTGGTCATTGGCGCCATTTTGCTGGCGTGTGCGGATTGAGTTGGCGGTTTATACGGCTGTTTCGCTTCTGCAGTCTTAAACTACTCCGTGGCGGGACTTAGCTCTAGCGTGCTGCCAGAAAATGAAGCTAATTCTGCAGTACTGCAGCCATAACTGAGGCGGGGTGGGCTCGCACCTGGCCGCGCTGGCAGGACGCGCTATCTATTATTAATGCGAGGAAAAGCGGGCCAAGGTGGCTTGGCGCCCGGCGTCGCTTCGCGGGCCGGCTCGTCCGCTTTAAGGCCACCGCTTCAATAATTGAGGCGCCATCGATCAGCCCATATCTGCTGAAGGGACGGCGGCGGTGACCTTGGTGATACTGCGGGCGCGAATGCGGCTCCCGCATAGGGCGTGCCGACGTCGCGCTATATTTAACAAAGGCTCCTCTCTCATCCCCTCACCCAACTACGTTACGATATAGATGTGTACTTAAAAAGGGGCCGTGGTGGTGTAATGGTTAGACTACTTGCCCTCGCCTCCCACATCAAGGCAAACCGGATTCGATTCCCAGCGGGGTCGCCCCCGGATTTCCGCATGTGGGAATCGTGCCGGACTATGCCGCTTGCCAGAGGGTTTTCTCGGGGATCTCCCGTTTTCCCCACCCCTTGCATTCCGGCGTTGCTTCATACTCATATCGCTTCACCCTCATCGGCTCTCAAGACCTCGATGCTAAGAGCCGCCCAAATCTCTTCACTCACATACCCCACTTAAAAATAACCTACATTATTATAAAGTAATATTACACAGCCGCGCACGAGTAATTATCTCACTATATTATTCATCCTAGTTATTTTAACATAGACTACGGCGAATGATTCTGCTAATTATAGACAGAAAAACCCTTCCAGAGAGAGAGAGAGGGAAAAAAAGGGGGGGGGGAACGAATCTTTCAGGAAGGCATTTTATGTCACGCATCCCCACAACTTCCAAGCTGTACTAATGTTGAAACTACAATTTTTGAGTGACGATATTCCCTCCATGTCAAATCAATTTGGTTTTAACATTTTATTAAATATGTACATAACTATAGTTGCCATCTGACGTAGATTTTTTTTTCATTTTATTGAGAATGAATTAGTTTACGAAATCCTGCATTCGAAACATATCTTACTTCTTAAGTAAAAATTATAGTAATTTAGACTACATCTGTTGTGAAAATATTTTTCTTTGGGCTTACAAATTTGAAATGATAATTAATTGCTTTTAAAAATGTTCCGAAAACACATTGGAAAATTAAACCTGCTGTCGAGTAGATAAGCAAAAAAAAAAAAAAAAAAAAAACTAGTAATGACACGATAATATTTAAGTGGTATTTTATTTAAGTGGCAGTAATGATATTTAAGTGTAAGTTGGTGCGGTATCTTAATTTGGCATGTTATCATGAGAACGTAACAGAACTTAACTTATAGCCGAAGGTGGATTATAACTACCGCTGTGACCTAGATTGAGCCGTTACTTAGCTGAGGTCTCTGCTAAAAAATTTTTTTAACTTCAGAAACGTTAGGGGTGACCTAAATCCTCCAACAAGTTAGAGTGGTAGTGACATTTTTGCAATTTTAATTAGCCGGCCATATTGGTCAAGGACGCAGCGGAGACGGCCTTCGACCCACATACCATCACAAACGAAAACATCGTCAACAACCATCACGAACATACGCAAACGCGACACGAATGCTAAAACATTTTACTTGGTTTTTAAGTTTCATTTATTCAAAAAGACAATTAATGCGATTTGGTTGTATGCCTTATTGTAACGGTAAAATAAAACAAAAAAAATTGACTCCATTCAGAAAGACGTAAAATAAAATATATAAATTGAATCACATTTAATAAGCACTTTATATAAGGGCTTCTAAATACACATACACACACGCCTACTTTTAGCTTGTCGTTGCCTTGAAAAAGTTTATATTATGCCAACTGAGGTAAGACACTTCAGCTATTTTCTTACCTCGCGCATTCGCAAATGGGAGAGACCTTTCTTATGATATTTATATATAAAATCTCATATAACTTTTAAAAAATGTTTAACGGTATACAGTTAAATACACGTAAAAGAAAGCTTATAAAACCAATCTTTGAAAACAGAAAAGCTTGTTTTCTAAGAACGACACTGCATTTCAGACCGCAATAAAAGTTTTGAAACAATAAGAGAATGTTCAAAAGACTTACAATCAAGGAATCGAAAAAAATATATTACTTTTTCGATTGAGGACAGTGCAGACTTCAAAGAAATGTACGTTTCAGTTATATTTTCAATTGGACCAATGTTTATTAGACGCGCCGTATAGTTCTGAGTCATCTACAATTGCTCAGGGAAATGAGGACCAGTTCCACCCTGCGTAGTAAAGGGTAAAAATGGATAATGACTGTAGCAGCAGTCAACGAACAAACAGACGAGTGTCGAGAAGTCTTAGCCTGCAGGTCACTGACCAGTGCCGGATTAGCCACGTATCAAGAGTTAGCCAATGCTAGGGTCCCCGCACCTCGGGGGCCTCGCTCCTTCGTGCAAAAACAATCATCTTATCAAGTAGGTAAGATATGGTATACCACCCACCGTCCAATGGAAAGACGTAGTAGTTATTCAAAAAGTCAGCGCTGGCCACGCCATATACATTTTACGAGTATATTATGTTGCAAGTTGGCAACACCACAATACTTAGAGGGGAATCCCGTAATATTGTTTTCGAGCTGTCTGCTGTTCGTATGACCCGACCATTTATAATAGTTTTCTATTGATTACCAATAAGAAAGCAACTAATGGACATTTAATTTTATAAGTCTACTATTACAGTAAGTCGTTTCTTCCACATTAAATTTATTTTATTTTTCTTTTGTTTGATACGAGCCATCTAGAGTGAAGGTTGTTTTTTTGTTTTCGGACAAATTGTTTTTACATTGTGTTGCAGTTTCGTAGTTCTTACGTTTATTTTGTGTTATTGTTTTTGTTTGCTGATCACTTTGGGCTAATACAATATCAATGTATAATACTACTATTTTACATCAGTAAAATAAGGTAAGCTATTAATTTGTTTCGTAATATACTGCATCAAGTTAAAAAAAACAAGACATGTTTTAAGGCCGAAACTCAAAAGGGCGATGCGAATTCATTATTAAACGGTTTTATTTAGCTTCACAAACTTCACAATGTACAGTCAAGTGCACGTCAACTTGATACCACCAGTATAAGCTGGCCGGTCCAAAATTCGAAGTGTCAAGCTTGACGTGCTCTTGACTGTACTTACCTATATTTTTTGTTTGTTTTAAATCACGTAATCAAAATTTCACCTATTTCTCATTAACTAATTGAGCTCAAATTTTGCAAGCAGGTATATTTCCGGTGACAATATAATATTATGATAACTTCTGGATCCAGCTCCTCAGCCTTGATGCTGCAGGGATACTTCCAGCAAACACTTTAACAGAGTAGACCGGCTGGTTTTAAATTACCATTATTTCATAGGAAGAGATTTCATCACTAGTTTTTAGGGTACTCCTCAGTCATGATTTTAATTTGTAATTTTTTTTTATATTTTATATACGGATCGATATGAGCAGCAGACCTAGAGATACGGACAGACACTATGCTTCTGGAAGTGCAAAGCGTAAAGCAAAAAATTAAAAAGAAAAAAAGAACCAATCTGGTATATCAAAGACACGTAAGCTGTCTGAATTTTTTAACGTTCAGAATGATGCTCCTATATCTAAATAAATTGAAATAGAAAACACAGAGGTTGCATCTCATTGTACAGATGATGACAGCACTATAGTAAATTCATTAGGATCTGTAACTATTTCCGATATAGCCACATGTACTATAAGTGATACCGCACTCGAACAGACAGCAAGTCCTCTCAATTCAGACATATCGTCTTCTAGCCAAAGAGAAGTTAAAAGCACATCATGTCCCCTAAACCCAGAAAAGTCGTCTTCAAGCCAAAGGGAGGTCGAAAGCATATCACATGCTTTCGATGTTACTACATCTTCTACATGCCAAAAACAAAAGAAAAATAAAATGTACTCCAATGATATTGCTAAATGGCCGAGTAACTTTGATCGAGATTATTGGATTGCGAAAGGAAGTAGCGAAGTGCAACATATGAACAGTCATTTTTTGTCTTCAGAGAGAATGTATGACAATGAAAATAAACCACGTTTCTGTCAGAGTTAATTTTTCACATATAGACATAAACTAATGGATAAAACTCACGTGAGATATTGGTTGTGTTATTCAGAACCTAAAGGGAAACTTTTTTGTTTTGTTTGCAAAGTTACGGATTCAGACGGTTCGGCACGGTTTACGAAAGATGGATTAGATGACTGGAATAACGTGCATATTTTGTTGAAAAGACATGAAGAAAGCACTTCGCATAGACAAGCAATAATTACGCTGTTAGTTCGCAAAAACAAGGATGCGCGTGTCGATTCTCAACTTGTAAACCAAATAGACACCGAACAAATATTGGCGGACACTCTTAGAACGAATTACTGCAGTTATAATTTTGTTAGCAGAACGAGGTCTTGCATTTCGGGGTAGTGATGAAATTGTTGGTTCACCTCATAATGGAAATTATTTAGGTTAATTAGAATTAATAGCAAAATTTGACATTTCTCTGGCCAAACAAATACATATTCATGCAAATAAAGGAAAGGGACATACGTCACACTTGTCAAAACCTACATGCGAGGAATTTATCCATCTAATTGCATCAAGTACCTATACTGAATCATATTATTTGCGAAATTAAGAGATACAAATACTATTCAGTATCATTGGATTGTACTCCAGATATATCGCACATAGACCAACTGACTCTGATAGTGCGCTACGTCCTACCATCTGGACAAGTAGAAAGGTTTGTAAGATTCTTGATTAGGGAAGGCCATGCTGCTGAACAACTCACTCAAAGTTTAGTAAATTTTTTAAATGAGAATGGTATTAATATTAAAGATTGTCGAGGGCAAAATTATGAAAATGCCAGCCACATGAGCGGGAAATACAGTGGCCTACAAGCGCGAATTAAGGAGATAAATAAGTACGCGGATCACATTCCCTGTTTTGCACACTCATTAAATGTGGTTGTCAAGTGCGCTGCAGAATGCTGTACAGAAGCATCAATTTTCTTCGATTTCGTTGAAAGCCTATATTCATTTTTTTCTGCTTCAACCTTTCGTTGGGGTCTTTTTACGAAAGCATTAAAAGATACTAGTTCAAAAATTCCAATTTTGAAAAGATTATCGGACACTAGGTGGTCTGCCCGAGCTGATGCGACGAAGGTACTTTTATGTGGTTTTACATTTATCGAACAAGTTTCAGATGACATATCTAATAACAAGGATCAAAAGGTAGAGTGTCGTAATCAAGCTTACGGACTAGTTTCGAAAATGAATAAGTTAAAACGGGAATAATGATCATTGCGTGGAACGAAATTCTAGAACGTTTGCAAGCGACTAACGCTTTGCTGCAGTCGTCTTATCAAGACCTTAACACGGGATACGCTCTTTATAAATCATTACACGGGTACATCCAAGCAATGCGGCCTTCATTTTCAGATATAGAGACAAAAGCCAAAATTTTAACTGGCTGTGAAGAATATCAGTAATCGACTTCAAGAAAAACGCAAGCGACAAACAAAGTACAACTATTTTAGCGGTTCTACTACACAACGTGAAGATGTAGGAAATCAAACACCTGGACAATATTATTAAATTCAGGTGTTTATTGTCATAATTGATAATGTACTGTCAGCATTAGCTAAACTCATGGAAGCGTACCATCAAGTGACCAGTGTATTTTGAATACTTCGGCAATTAAAATCTTTAACGGCAGAAGAGATCTTGAAAAGAACTTCAATTATCGTCAGTGCTTACCCAGACCATGTGGAAGACATTCTGGGCAACGAACTGGTGCAGTTCGCTGAGCTGCTCAAAACAGATGTGGCTGCTGCTATTGACAGCAAAAAGCACGAGGCTCTGGAACTTCAATTTTATAAACTTTTAAAGGAATATTCATTAGAATCGTGTTTCCCATATATGTAGAAATAGTGTTACGCATTTACTTGAGTTTGATGATCACCAACTGCAGCGGAGAACGTTCTTTTTCAACATCAAGGCGCGTTCAAAATGAGTTAAAGAACACAATGGGACAAGAACGTCTAAATGACCTCACTTTGATCACCATAGAAAATGATTTAATAAGAAATGTTGATTTGACTAGTGTTATCTCTAAATTTGCCCACATTAAATCACGAAAAGTTGTTTTTTAAGTGTGCTAAAGGTTCCATACAACAACCCGAGGCTTCCGCTGACTAGGATTTTCTATAGTGACCGAAGCAGTACCAACCTTGGCAAACATTCTCCCCTCGCTAGAATTTGTGAGGAGTACAACGAGACAGTGCGTTCCTGCAGGACTTGAGACATATTTCTTAACTCTGCTGACATAAAAAAAAAAAATTTATGACATTCTTAAAATTACGCCTACTGTTTTAGTTTTATATTTTTATGATTGTGACTATTTGTATTTTATTTTATTTTATTATCTGTAACTTAGTTTTACATAAATTTTTTGCCATTTTTTAATTTATGTTCTTAGTTTAGTTTTTATTTAATATTAAACATTTATTTTAATCTTAAATTTATACCTTAATTTTACATGTTTTTAGATTTTTGATAGAGTCATTTTTTCTAGAATTATATTGTAATATTGTACTGTTTGACTAAGAATGATGTGTTCGCCTGTTATCAAACTTTCTTGTAGTTATTTTTAATGTGAAATAAGTGTGTTGTTGGCGTCCCAAATAAATTAATGTGCTGTTTTATTTTATATCCTAAACTTCAATACCTAAATTAAACCAAGGACCTCTTGTTCGCATTTGCTACAGGCCCCGCGCTGGCTTAATCCGACACTGTCACTGACAACGTACAATTTGCCAGTCCCTTACTTGTGAATAAAATAATAACATGAAAATAACGTAGCCCGAAGGAAAGTCACAGGATGAAAAGGAACAATAAAAGTAAAGAACAACTTATACCCCCGCATTGCCCAGAAAGTTTAAAATTGAAGGAGTGGAAGTCATTGGTAGTCCAACCTATGATTGGTCGTTAAAAAAAATTCCTAACCTATGACATTTACGCATAACTAAAATCTGTAAAACGACTGATGATTACTTTACCCATTCGTAAGAAAGATTTGTAGGAGTAATTTTGATTTAAATATGTAAATATAATAGGGACGACTTTTCCTTATGATAACAAAGGTTGGAAGGCGCACGGCGTAGAATTATAGAATTTATTATAATATGTCATGGTTTAACTCCGGATTTTGGTTGTGGGAAGAGACTACCATATTTTCTCCAGGGACAGAATAAATATTAATTGCGTACCCGTATACGAAGAGGTTGACGTTGATTTTTACATGACGAGTAAATAACAAAGTAGATAATTAGCATGGAACAAGAGGGAAATATTGCTGTTGGAAAAAATATTTTTTAGCAAGAACCTTTTAAGAGTTTAAAAATTGGAACAGAAATGGGATGATTAAGTTGTACGACATATTGCTACACGTCGATAGTAAACCCAACAAAACTGTTTCCCGTGATCGTTAAGGGTATTTAGTTGTAACTATTGATTCTACAGTGAAGATAATAGTTCTTTAAATAAACTAATTTCAGCATTATTTAACATTTTCCTAGAAAATGTAGAATTGTGACAAATTGCAGAGCACTCTAATGCTTGCATTGAAGTTAGATAACTACTTCAACACTATTGAAAATTTATACAGTAAATTGACAAAAAAGTACTGGTTTTACAAATTATCCAAAGATCTTCCAAAATACACGGGCTCTTCGTAAAGTAAAAAAAAAAAAAAAACCAGATTCTTCGTAAGTCTAACAACAATTTATGTGATAATACCAACACTTCATAATGTTGTAACGCGTATTCTTCGTACATTTCCAAAGATCTTCTGAAATATATGGGCACTTCGTAAAGTGTATAACGAATTCTTCGTAAATTGAAAAAAAAAAAAATGAATGCTAAAATATTGACACTTCAAATTGAATAACAAGCATTCTTCGTAAATTTGCATAGGTCTTCTTAGATATATAGGCACTTCGTGAAGTACAAAAATGGTTTTCGTAATACTGACACTGCATAATGGATTAAAAAGTATTCTTTGTACATACCAGATTTTCTGTAAAACCACAAGGATTTTGAAGAATGAAAACATACGTTCTTTCCATAAGAAATATTTTAAAATGTAGAGGTACTTCGTAATGTAACAAATTAACATCCTTCGACAATTTAATGGAATCTTAGCGTAATATTAGCACCGAAACATATGGAAAAACTGAAATATTCGTAAATTCCGTACATCTTAGTAAAATAAGTGGATGTTTGTAACATGAAAATATAAGTTCCCAATCAATATTATATAAATTATCTACTTGAAAATGCATATGTAATTCAAAATAAAAGCAAACATTCGTAAATTTTATGGAAATGTTTTTAAATTAATGACATCCTATTCGTTGCAAATAATATACATTTCATAACGATGAAGAATATGTATTTGATGTTGCTCTACTATGCATGTACCAAGTATTCTCTGCACACAAGCACTTTCTCTCTCAAACAACTTTAATTACCTCTATATGAAAGATGAGTTATATCATCAATATAAAATTAACCTCGAGATTTATTTCGATGACAGGCCAGATGTAATGTGCTAATAGTAGCTTAGATGTGTTAATGATATTTGACTTTCTGTGCAACATTTTACAGTTTCTGAAGGCTCTACATGTCAGACTCATGAATGTATGCACTGATAAAATATTTTTTGTAAAGAATTAATATAATAAGTTTAACTACATATTTGTGCTTTTCATCTATCACTATAACAAACTGTTAATATCGTGTACAGCACGTAATTATTTCTTGAATGACAGTCTCGAAGAAATAGGTGACCTTGTTCTTCATAGAATATGCTCCATATGTGAAAGGTATATTAGCAAGTTATGTATGTACTACGTAAACATTTTAAATTTGTAATGACTTGAAATAATTAAGAACAACTGCTTTTCTGAAGCACTTAAAACAGTGTTTCTTGCATGTCTATTGTCATTAGCAATTCATATCACAATGCGACATAAAATCCATCTTTTGTCAGGCTGGCTGTTAAAAGGCTGATAATGATTGAGTTAGCACACAGTTTCAGTAATAAATATCTGACATACATTGATCTCCACTGGAAAATATATTACTGTGCATTACAAAAAGAACTGCACATTAAAAACTGCATAACTGAAATTGCACAAACTGTACGCATTCTAAAGCCATTGCGGTCGATATAACCCAGAAACTTGCGAGATGAAATATTAACTTCAGTACTCTGCTGGATAAATGACAAATAATATATTTTACAATAGTTCAGAAACCAAATAAAATTAATCAATATTATATTTTAAATAAATACAGTATTTGTTCAATAAATAGCCAGAATTTGCAGTCATAATTTATAAATATCCACAATATTATATATAATTATGAAGTCTAAAAGTATGTACACAATCAGTTTTCACCAATTGTTGAACATACAATAAAAACTTTTACATAAATATTCTCCATAACACAAGAATTATCAGCAAACGAAGTTTTTTAAGAGAATGACACAATTCTTGAAAAAAACTGCCAATCAAAAAATTAATAACACAAAAATGAGCATTAAGTTTTCAACAATAACTGAATTTTCGGGCTGTTACATTACATACATACAAATTAAAACGTCATCTTAGCGACTTACAGCATTTACTTAACTGCAAACACAAGTGAACAGTACAAAATCAAGCATACTATGTTTATCTGCAAGGATTAGTTGGTATTAGGTGTATGGATCAGTTCAATTGCACTGAATATAAATTATACTGTTTCCTAAAAAATATGCTTTAGAAGCAAACTACAGGTAACTATATCCTACTACTTTAAGTTATTTTTAAAACCTAATAATTTTATAATAAATGTTTATGTATAATCTATAACTGTATATAC
Organism: Clitarchus hookeri; assembly: GCA_002778355.1. Lineage (NCBI taxonomy): Eukaryota > Metazoa > Arthropoda > Insecta > Phasmatodea > Phasmatidae > Clitarchus > Clitarchus hookeri. The sequence continues at coordinate 87,589 of NQII01001286.1, forward strand.
TTCCCCTTACTATGCATCATAAATTATGTATTATGCAAATTAATTTCATTTCAAACTGGCGAGAAAACTGATAAATGAAGGTTTATAATCAAATAAAAACCAATAGGTATTCTGCATTTCATTTAAGTGGGGTAAATTGAGAAAGACGTGACCAACATACTTAAATGCTCCCTTTACAGATTATTGTACCAGCTGATGAGTAGTTACGGGAAGTATATTCTGTCAGCCATACTGATGACTGTGAAAAAAATAGTGCCCTGAATTAAAATTTACAATAAACAAATATAATGTTGACTGTACCATTTATTGTTTAAATTAAGTTTTCAATTAATTTTGAATTTTCTCGGCTATAGAAGATGACTTTATAAGTGTATTGAGCAATTTTGACTAAGCACGCAGACAGTTCAGATTAGCTAAACGTTTCCAGCTCGGCGAACATCATAGTGCATTAGTGCATGTGCCCTTTTTTTATCGTTTACGCAAGAAATATGCTGTCAGAATATTTTGTTGACGATTAATTATTTATTTTATTGACACTTTCATTAAACATAAATTGTCGGTGTCTTTATAGAGTGTGTTCTTGAGTAAATGTATGTAATATCATCAGTAGGCTCATTTTCCGCAACATACAAGAAGCACCACAAACACATTTTACGTTCAGATGTTTGAGTTTGTTGGTTTCAGGAAATAGGCCAAGTGTTTTACTAACAGAATTTTTCTGCAAATGAAATACGTAATACCAGTTAAAAAAGAACATGATTTTAGCTAAATAAAAGCCCAAGGATCGCAGTCAACCACATATTCAGGAATTGCAATTGAGAATTACAAACAGTATGTTTGTTTTGTGAATAACGTATTTCAGAAATGACATGCATAGCATTATTGAAATGTACAGTATATAACTTAAAGATACTGCCCTTAAAAATAATATTCACTATCTGCTAATTGCTTTAAACACCCAACGATTTCTGTCAGGTTGTCTTCGCTTAAAACAGTTTACTGAATGTCACTCACATTGGTACAAATAGTGACGGATTTGTTAAGTCTCTTTCGGTGAAATACGGTATAATTTTGACAAGTTTTATTAATTTCCTTACCTACCTTTTTTCCCACTGCTCCATCAAAACAATATGCAATTCACATTGATACTGTCTTAAGATGGGCCGCAAAACAATGCAGTCTCATGAAGGACATTAAACTAAAGTCCCACATTCCACTGTAAATAGCCCCAGCAAAATTACTTAAGCGTAGCTTTAATATCCTACATTGAGGACTTGACTGAATTTAGTATAGTGCTTTCAGTGCCTGCCATGTGACAAAAATGTGTGATTTGGACTGGTAACATTTGTTTACAAACTTTGTTTTCTTCATGTCAAAACAGCTATGGCAGAAGCATACAGGGCTACATTTCTAGAAGTGTAAAAATTTACCCCGCTTACACGAAATGCCAATATCACCGTTTACTTTTCTCTCATATTAAAAGTATTGGAAAATATGGAACATTTGCTTAATTTTATATAACCAGGCGCGATTATGCAAAACGAGAAAAAAACACCAAATAAACACAGGCAACAGTGCAGCTATGATGTGTGTTTCAAAGTCTCAGTGGCAAAATATGCCATTACAACACAGAATAACTGAGTAACAAAGATTTAAAATAACCACTATGAAGAAATCATTGATGCCTGGAAGAAAATATAATTGATGTACTTATATCACATCACACACATTTGTTTTCTCTGGCTGCTTTTTATTGCATACCTAGAAAGTTAAATTGTAATTACACTCAGAAAATGTTCTGTACAGAGTAGAGCCACTCCTGAAAAAAAAAATAGAGCATCCTTAACAGCAACATGTTTTTGTTCATCACTAGGTGCTGCATTTCTGAACTGTAACGTAACTTCAGACTTCATACATTATGTTACCCTGATTTGCAAGACTAATAGGCCTCTACTGCTATTTTCACTCAAAAAGTAAAGTTGTTTTAAATGTAGGTTTTTATTAACATTTATGGAATTTGGAACCGACAAAAGGACTTGGATTGGAAATAAGCGGTACTGACCCATCACTAGAAAATGCTGAAGGAAATATGTAGCATTTAAGATGTAGCATCTGTAAAATCTAAAAAATCTGCAGACAATTTTTTTTTTAAAGAAACAGCATCAATTTCTTAAAAAAATTGCGTTAACAATTGTTAGCTTTTCTGTGCACAACAAAGTATAAAGTTCAAACTGTAACTGTAACTAACAATCCAAGCTGACGAACATTTCTTTATGCTTTAAAATGACAAAACCCAACTATGCTCACCTGCAATTACAAAAAAAGAAGCATTTAGTATGCAGTTAAATATAATATGAAATAAATGTAAGAAATTGATATTTTTTCAAAGTATACAAATTAATAACAAGAAGAGGTTTATTTTCATAATGGACCTAAGAAACAAAAATCATGATATTAAATCAAAAATAAAATGCTGTACAAGAGGTTTTGCATTTATCACAAATCTTCTTAAACTAAACTGCAATATTGTGAAAAGTTTTGAGAAAATGATATACGCTACTTATTTAATGATTAAAACTTCTTGCAAAAATATTCACAATGATTTTAAAGTTATTGTAACTAATCAAATCGACTTTTTTTGTTAGAACCGATAAGAGTGACTTTTTCAAGAATATCCTCATGAATAAGAGTTTGTCAGCCGTTAGTATTGTTAGTTGGAATGATTGGTTGGAATATTTTGGTTCGATGGTTGATATGACCTTCCAGTATGGTTTGTTGGTTTGCTGGAATAGCATGACGATAAGGGTTTTGCAAATGAGTGGTGTTATGTGGTCGGCAAGTGTTGATGGTTAAAATGTTTTCGACTGGAACATTTGATTTACTGGTCTGGTGGCATGAACTATTAACAAGACATACGACTTCTGTATTTTAGAAATCTATATTTATAAAAGTAAAGTAGTTAACTGACTGAAACGGCAATAGCATTGAAGGTGATACTACACTCAGTGAGAATTGAGCCAAAGGCAGAGAAAACAGTGAAAATTGAGTGACTGATAATCAGTGCCATATAACTAAGTAATATGGTGGCTTAATTTCACTTATTTGTTTGTGATTCCCATTGAATGTCGAGAATTCCACTTCCATAAGTCACTTGTTCTCAGTTCAGTTGCTTGATTTGCCAGTCGGTAGTATCTTATGAACTGACTTCCAGTGAAAGTTATTTCGCTGATTGACATCACGATTCTGGTTTAGCGCATACCGACTCACAAAATACTAGAAACATAATCGCAGTGGAATTGTACTAACATCAGCTTCGTGTTAGATACCACATCTTTAGTCCATACACAGCATCCACTCAGTAAATACATTACTTCTTATAAACTGTATGGCATTCGATTTAAATTTATTTCTACATTATAGTTTTTCAGACATAGGTTTAAATGCGATTATAATCTCAAGCTACACGCCGGGTCTATATTAATTCTTAACTTACCATTTGAAAAATTCGCTGATGTTATGATGCAAGGACGTTATTAAACAAAATCTATATTATATATTTAGTTATGTGGGTTTTATTACAGTTTACTATTACACTTAAATAACATGATCCTAAATGAAAGCGGCAAGATAATTTCTGCAGATTTATCAGGAAAGCAAGGCTTTACAATTTTAGATAATGGTGCATTATTTTGATGATGGCAAAACACAAATAATTAAAACTGAAATATTTAAGTATGACGGAGGACAAATCTACACTGTTTGCTTCGTTTAAAGGTCATGATGTTACTTTTATGCCATAACTTTTGACATATAGACTAACAGTAAAATTTTTAAACATATTTTAAAAATTACAATCCTAAAGTGCGAAAGGTTGCGTAGTCCGCAGTTGCACTTAAATGTACTGGATATTTATTACTTTTATTTCTCCAGTGCTTCAATATGATTTTCAGAAAAATATTATGCAGAACTTATTTTTCGCTTATATTTGGTAAAAAATTTACACAATTTTGGAGGAAAGATAATGAAATTGTTAAAATTCGATGTGATAGTGAATTGGTCTATTCAGAGACTGGAATGTTTAAATTTATCCGACATGGTGAATATTGGTTTCCTTACTAAATATCGACTCTCTGTATTTGGTTACAATTTTTTAGTCAAACTGTTTTATTTTTATTGTTATGCGGACGAGATTTAAAGGCGGAATTCAATGTAAGCATTTGAGTAAGGCTTGAAACAAGATCTGCTTATTCACGTGCTTAAGTATGATTTAAGTATTAATTATTTATATAGCTTGAAGCAATACTTCAAGTAAATTGTACTTATTAAGAATTTATAGTCTCAAAATAAGTTTTACTTATTTCTGAATTATTCATAATCAAACAAGCATTGCTCATTTACATAGTTCTTCATCAAAACTGCTCTGTTGTGAACTTAAACACAGAATATTTACATTATGACTGTGTTATTCACGAGATACTTGCATTACAAATTTAATTTCTTTAAAATATTTAACGAAAACAGGAATATAATTTAGATCATTACAGGGGACAAATGGGAAAACTAGAATCCTACACACTTTAATGTGAAATCATAACTTCATTTGTTAAAATTTTTGTACAATGGATTGCCGTTACTAGGACGATTTTGAAAAAGTTGTATATTGTAAGTTGTATACCTTACGTCGCATAAGTATTAGTATAAAATCATTTTGAGTATACTACTTTTTTGTAATATAATCGCAGGTTCAGGTTTTTAAGGTTTTTAAATAGAAAGGTCGCACATTCAGAGTAAAAAAAATAAAACAGTTTTTCGTTTTCAAATAAAAAACAGTCGCAAATTAAAACTCTTCATGAAAACCGATATACGGTTAAATATTCATTACACTGAAGCGAACCTTTATTTTATACCCAACAAATATTTTCTTACCATTTAAGCTTTGATGTCGAAAAACCCTAATCAAGAAATCACAACATAAATTTTAGTACACAAAATAGGGCTACTATATAATTTCTATTACAAAAACAGCAACAAAAATGTGCCTAGGGCAGTTCGAACGAGTTTACAACACCAGTATTGGAAGAGGTTACGTTGGCTGGACGGTAGCAAATAGGGTATTTCACGGTAACGTGAGTTGCGAGCAAGCACTTTGACGATCGATACTGACGATGGACGGAAATTCTCAGAATTTTACTAACACGTGATCTCGTAGCTTGTAAATTAACTAAGATGCCATTAAGACAGTTTACTATATAATTGATATATTCTTCAAGTGTGCACGTCATGTACGTTTTTCTTTTTTACCGCGACTAAAAAACTTCCGGAAAAAGTATTACGAAACAAATTAAACAAACCCGTTTTTTATTGCGCATAAAAAAAATTATTCAAAATATCATCAAATTAAAAATAACAAACTAACATAAATATTTATGTCATCTGTGTGATTACTGTAAATAAAATTGCTATTTTTTCTGTGTTACGTTGGTACTGATATCACATATATACTTTTTGGCTACTTCATTAGGAAAACTTGCCTCGAACATGTAATATACTTCTATAAGAGTTACTTCGTCAAGAAGCTGTTTATGAATTCATTGTCCAAATAAGTAATGCTTTAAGAAGAAGCATTTCTTTATTAAGTACAACTTATTTGCCAAACAAGCCTTCGACTACAAATTCCAGCCTTAGAGTTGTGACTTTTCAAAGATTCCGTTTTCGATGTTCCTAGAAAGTTGCAACTTCATACGCTGAAAAACATATGGGAAGATCAAGAAACTTTCATGGACGATTTTAGTGCGCTTGGCCTCATAACGGCCCTCGCGAGGTAACGAACAGCAAGTGTCGACTGTCCGATTCAAAATTAACTGCGTCGCGTGGCCTGACTGTTTGACAGTGTGAAGGGGGATTCAGGCCTAATATTTTAATATAAAAATATATAACATTTAATTTTTATTTCCATTATTTTTTAATATGTTAAATATATAATATGCTACTTGGGAACTGGAAGCAAGACAATGTATTATTATCACCTTAGTCCCCACACATGTTTCAATGTATAATCATATGTGAGCTAATTGGTATGCCAGACGCTAACACATTATTTAATTATCAACTTGTTTCAAAAGTAAAAATGAAAGGGTCTATGCCTGCAGCTGAATTAGTGCAGGGACGCAGACATTAGAAAATTTAATAATATAATTATTTTTAAATTAATAGAAATAGGATTTGAATTAATCTACAATTACTATGCTTAGAGGATTTATGCTGCTGTAATAGAATATGTCTTTATTTCGTGTATGTTCAAGTAAGATTATTTTTTCCTAATAAGCAATAAAAAATGGTGCATTACAGTTTATAGCATGAATTTAAGTATGCAATATACTTATATTTCCTGTCAATATAAATTATACGCTGAGCAAGGTTTTTTCTACCACAAATATATTTTCAAACTTTTGATGTGATTATTGCAAACTGACATATGTATATTTTAAAAATCTTTTATCAGCATGCACCCGGAGCCCGACGGGAAAATGCCACAGGAAAATAACGAGCATCGCGCGAGTCTGAATACGTGACCTATGAAATGCGAGTCCGCTCGGTAGTCTAAGATCAACACAATAATTTTGCTGCAAGTAACACTGTGTATTTTTACTCTCAAGACCTCGCTATTAAGAGCCGCCCAAATCTCTTCACTCACTCTCTTCACTGTGTAATTAGAAACAGGGACTATAAATACCAAAATACAAAAACCAAAGTCATTTCCAAAATAATACATGCTTTATTATTCACCAATATATACCCTACACTTTTCACATTACAACTACCGAATAAAATTAATTTATAGTTAAAGTTATTTTAAATTATAATGTCTTCTAAAAACGAATTATAAGTAAGTACAAATGATTTTTACAGGATTACGTCATCAAAGATTATGTTACAAGTCCAGAATAAAATGAGGTGTAAGGCTAACACATGTATTTGCCTAGAAAACATTACTTCTCTAAAGATCAAATCACATTTTCAAAATAAAATAATTCGTTGTGTTACATTTCTATGGCAAAGTGAGCACTTTTGAAAGCCCTGCTTAAGATATACTTGTAAGTGCACTATGTATATTTCCGCCATAAGTAAATGTAACATAGCCACTGACCTGATCACTTTATTCATACATGGGTAAAGAGAAAGTCTGAAATTATTTTAAAAGTAAATGTTTTACAAATTTCCTAATATAATATCTCTCTGTCAATGAAGAGATGAATTCTATTATTGATTAACTCAGAGCTAGAGGCTTTGATGAATGAAATATTATGCATATGTGTGTGATTTTTGTTAATTTAATAGCAAGTGCGATGACCTGATGGGCCGTGGTCTCGAGCAAGTGAGTGTGTTTCAAGTCAAGCGACGTCTTAACAGAGCAGCGAGACCATTTTCTGTTTAGAAAAATAAAATTTTAGTACAATAGTGGATGCTCTGTAGTAAATGGGAAACCTCTGTTATACAAAGGTTTGGTGGTAATATGTGAATCAAAATAGATACTAATATTTGTACTACAATCTGTATGCAGAGGTTAATTCGGCTGCAGGGTGGTTCAATTGGAATAATTGAAAGGTGATACAAGTTTTGTGTGTGTGCTATTATTTACTTTGTTTTGACAAAAGGCTTTTTATTGCAAAATTATGCAATTTTCTGTAAATAAAATTCTATGTACTGGACAAAGAAAAACCAATAGTAGCATCCATAAATAAAAAAAATACATTTTCAATAATAAATGGTTTTATGCTATCGTCTGCTCATACGGCCCGCTAGTAGGGCCTATGCATGACCATTTTCTGCAACAGATTAAATATTTTATGTAAAATATGCTATATATACGTACATGTGTGTTTTTTTGTGTATGTGGGTTTGTCTGGTTATAAATACAAATTACATCTGTTTAACAGTATTTGCTTTTAATTACAATAAAATTTCTCTTCATGTGCAACCAAAAATATTTAAAAGATAATTACCAAGATTTCGAAATTAATTTTATATACTTGCAAAGGGAATAATTAATATAATTGCAATGTGAATCATAAATATACTTGCAAAGTGAATAATATATATAAGATAAGATATAAGATATTGCTATTCCCCACCTGTGGGTCATAGGAGCTCAGCTAATGTTAAATGGCACAGATTATAAGGAGCCTTGGGTGTTGAATGGGGTAATTCAATAAGGAAGTCTTTGGGGGTTTCAAGTTACTGGTGGTTATATTGTCGTGAAATTACAATATGCAGACACAAATCCGAGTGGTACCCTAATTAACATATTCGTCCGAACTGTAGGAGGCATCTTGGGGGAGGGGGGTTTTCTTTGGGAGACGACTTGATACTTAGCTCTGATTGTAGTTCTTGGTCTGTTGTCGGCTGACTGAGATACGGCGCTTCGGGCGGCCTTAGAAAGGCCCTGGTTTTGTTGCCGTCTCTCCACGACTGCTGTTCGGGGTTCGCTTCTCGATTTATGCCTCCACGACTATCTTCTCCCGGTTACCTCTCGCTCCGCCTTACTCTCGCGAACTTCTGGTTTAACTGACCTGATTCAACTGATCTCCCCATCTTCCCAGCAAAGAGGCTTTTAAACTCTCTTGGCACCCTCCCTAGATTCCTGCATGTGCCACCCTTGTTAGAAGAGGGGGGTGGAGGAAGCATTTGAACAATGAACACTTTATCCACGCGTTGGCCTCTTGTTGGTGGACGGGGAAAGGGGTGGTGTGGACCTGTTGCCCCTGCCATATGCTGTCAACTTATTCTCTGTGTGTATCTCCTTCAGCACGTGTTTTAATTTCTCTCGTGGGCGGAGATCGCCAGCATATCTCGTCATTTCTTAGGCGTGTACAAGTTTCCCGCAGTTTTCTAGGGGGTGGGGGAGAGGCCCGTGGGCAGATAGTGCTACCCCACCTCGGTTTGACCTCGTCACCCGTTAACGGGTAACACGTGTCGTCCGGGAGGCTCTACACTGGTTTAAGCTGGCGGGGGGTGAGGGTGTGACAGCGCTGCTTCTAACACATACTTTCAATATGCGTTATGCGTCAAATATTATCGTGTGTTTGGTAGAAAACAGCATATATGTGTGTAATTCTTTTAAATGTGGAACTCCACGAATGAAAAATAAATGAATGCAGCAAACAAATGAATTATAGTAGATTATAAAAATAATTTTCAAAGTGCTTGGTCTTTTCGAGGTGACGTGGTTCTAACATACCTATTTCTTATAGAAAATGCTCTCTACTAAATATAAATCCTTCGATGTGTATAGGCTTGGTAACAAAATGCGAATCAAAATATTGTTATTTTTTATTGGATGTATGCATAGTTCGGATTGTATGCGTAGGTAATTGTAAGCAGGACTCACTGAAAACCAATACAGATACGTATGCGACGAACTCTAGCTGTACATATCCGAAAAATTATGTCACTGACTAGTAACATGCCAGAACGCCGTTCGGAAATCAGCACCTAGTAACTTATTCACCAGCTGGCAGCCCAGCCAGTAGGGAATCATTCGCAGCACGTGGTAGCCAAAATAGCACATGGACCAGCTTTGCAAAGGCAATCGGAGAAAGGTTTCGCTCACATAAAAGGAAACACCACATTTAGTTTCTGTGTTCTATCCTACTCTGTGGCAATTGCTTGGTACCATTGACAAAGATATGTGCTTTGATCATGCTGGGAGTAAAAATAACGCTCGGGCGGTAGCCTACTTACTGCCAACCAGTTGTTTCATCTATAATGGGAGAAATGAAGTGTTCTGCTGTTGCTGTTTGAATAATCTGTGATTGTTGTATGACTATTTAAATTAAACGTCGCTGGATTTGTACGACTGCATTTAGCATATTTCAAGGTGATGTGGAACACATATTTTTCCGGCAGCTGATTTTTTTATTCGCCTCGGTACAAAGTATTCATTTGTAACACATTTTGTGATGATATACGAACAATATCAATGACTTTCGGGGAAGCGGGTCGGGAGGTAATGATTGTCAGCAGCCCTTCGTACTATAGTGTGAAGGAGGTTCGATCTGCGACTGAATAATCGTTAATGTTAGCTAATGGTAAAGCGTACACGAAAATTTCCATGCTTGTACAAGGTTTGTTCTTATGATAAGCTAACTTTGTATAATTTTAGTTGTAGGAAAGTTTTATTTTATGTTGCGATTACATTTGTTTCAAATAAAATCACGACTGTCCTGTACGCTTAGTAATGTAATTAAATTAACAAGTATGTCTTTACTGTATTAAATTATTATTTGCATGCTAAGCATGGTAAATAAATAAACAAATTTTTTTCGAAATTTTTTTAACAGGTAAGGAAACGAATTTTCAAAATATGTTATGTGGTTTAGTTACATTGTAATGCAATTTTCTATATTATGTACAACCTAATTATAGCAAAATATGAACACCATGTAAGTACATTGTAAAGACTATAAAATTTAATATAGCGTCAAAGTAATTTGTGATGACATATACGAATCAGTTCTGAAAGCATGTACCCTTTACATAAATGCTTCGAAAATGGCCGCCAATGATGATTATAAAAGTCCTCAGGTATAGTGAAATATAGCAGTCTGTTTTAGGTCGTGAGTGTTGGCTATACCTAGTGTGAATTTGATGGTTCCATTACATTTAGTGCCTAAATTACAGGTACCTGTGCTCATAAAAGAGCGTAAGGCATAATGGACCGTATCACATTGGTTGGTCTTCGTTATATTCTGATGTGTTATGCATTAAACATTTAACTATCTCCAAAAGTTGATGAAAGATGACCAACTATGTCAAGTTGGTGGGGTTGATATGAGCATACTATGCTTATAACATGCATTGAGATGAGGCGACAAATGTCCTGTATTCTCGAAATGAGCTGGTTTCATATACTGGCCATAATTACTTTTAAAAAGTAATAGCAGACATATGCCTTTAGAAAATTCAAAATGGGGCGGACATGGTCGAATAATGAGTGTTCATGTTGCCAAACTAGTTTCAGTGAAGCGCCTTATGTCGCTGGATGGTAGACAAGAGAGTCACCGTCTCTGGTCATGCCTGCGATAATCAAATGATCCTCCCTTTTGGCGGTCTGTTGAGATAGTACAGAAATTGTCAGCAGTATACAGGTTTCTGCATGTACCCATTGCTCATAACAAAATCTGACTGAAGTTTTAACATCTTACATTATGTCATGCCATCCACCCTGTCTCTCACAGCCCTATTATCTGGCTTGTCCTAAACTTTAGGCATGTGATCGCATATTCAGATCCAATTTCATATTCGTACCCTCTTTAATACACGCGTTGGTGCATATATCACATGATTTACTTACATTTCCAAGTTTTTAAAACAATACATTAAATTCAATGTATAACTTGTATTTATAAAATTATGCATAATCCGCTTGTTGTGATATCATATTCGTATTTACCATTACAATGAGAGTATTTATGTATATCATACTATATACTTGCATTTTCAATTTTTTAGAACAAAAAAAAAATATATATTACCTTCATAAATTTTATTTGTAAATACGTATATAAAAATAGGCTGTGACCTTAGTACGAATTAGTCTTGAAGTGTCAAGTCTGAAAATAAAGTACTTCAAATGCCTTACATAAAAAATTTTTTTATGCATATCTACATCAATAAAAATATAATATGGAAATTGTATGAGTGGAATCCCAGGTGTTAGAATGAGTGTTTATAATTTCTTATGCCATATTCGAATTATTCTCAAAGAAATATCTGGTTATGTGCTGCATGTAATATATCAAGTTGGGATATCTTATTTAAAACAAAGATATTAACTTAATCGATATATGTGTGAAGTAATAATTATTTTAATATGAGTGTTCATGTGCACTATAAATATTAGTAGAAAAATGTTAAATATTTAGAATTCTTATTAAAAATAAGATGAATCATTATTGTACATTGTATAGCTGAACAATATTTTTTTTCTTCTATTTTGACTTTTGTGTTTGTGTACATAATGTCTAATTTATTCTTTTACCAATTTCTGGAAAACCATGCAACCTAAGTCAAAAATGCTTCTAAAATATTTTTAATTTGATTTTCAACCCTTATTTCCTGGTACATCTTGAAATTCTACTCTTTATTCTGAATAATAACAAACCAGACAGACTACCCCCAATTATGCAAGGATCGATAAACACATATAATTGTTGCATTTTGGTGCTTATATCGGCGCTTGTTTGGTCGACCGAGATACTAGCTGCCCGAATCCAAACAGTTTTGAATTCATCTGTAACAAAAATTAACCCTGCCATCCTGCTCGTCGTCGGGTGCGCTGCCTATGATAATAATTTGGTGGCTATAGCTTCAGTGGATGGGAAATGACAGTCAACTATGCTTATAAGAAAGGTCATAGTCTAATGGACCCTGCTGCCCTGTTTGGTTTCGGGAGCGATCATTATGATTTAAATTTGATGAATATGGCTTCAGCAGATGGGAAATGGCCGGCAACTATGCTTATAAGAGGTCTCAAAGTACATGTGACCCCATCACTCTGTTCGTTGTGGTGGGTTTATGCCTATGATATGAATTTGGTGACTATAGCTTCAATGGACGTAAAAAAGCAGCCAACTATGCTTATAAGAGGGCTTAAGATATACTTAACACTATCAATCTGTTCGTAGTCGGAGGTACTGTCTATGTATTGAATTTGGTGGCTATATCTTAAACAGTTCCGAAATGATGACTTACTATGCTTATAAGAGGGCTTAAGGCATAATTGACCCTACCCACCCTCATTTATGTCAGGGGCGATGCCTATGATATGAATTTGGTGGCTATACCTTAAACAGTTCCTAAATTATGCCTTCTTATACTTAAAAGTTTGTAGGAATCGGATATAAATACTGTACTAGTATAAAGAAAAATAGTTATCAGTCAAATCATGCTCAAGGTCATCCAAAATGACAGAACCAAAATGGCGGGTGATTTGCTCATCCACTGCTAGATGCAATCATTTGCAAATGTAAGCTAACTATTTCTATAAATACTTACTTAGGGCTTAACATATGTATGCTATCAGATTGCATAATGCTGTCTACACACAAAATTTTGAGGACCTAGTCTGGATCGTTCATGATTTATTCATAAATATAAACTGATGACATCTCGCAATTTATATTTTTTATTACCTCTCGAACACACCTATCCCAAAAGGTCATTTTTATATATACATCATTTAGACCTGTACTGGCACCCATGTCCTGGTGGTTAAATCAACTACGGTGTCTTTCTACCAATCCAAGGTCCGGCAGTTCGCTGCTCCTCATCTGCACAGATTTCTATACTCTATTAAACCATATCATGTCGATAGAGGCGATTGTCTGCATACAGCACATGGAACATCCCCTTTAGCTTCCAGTCGACACCAGCGCTCCTAGTAGCTGATAACATCAAGCGATACTAGTGCTGCCTAAAAGACATTGTGGGAACCAAGATGGGGCACTGGTGGGCAGTGAAATAAGCTTCCAAGATGGCAGCTAGCACCACCTAGCAGACGATATATGAATCAAGATGGCAGAAGACGAAACAAGATCGTGGTCAACATCAGACGATAAACGGTTGGAGTGAGAGCGAGAGTGGGCGATAAAGAATGACTGAGCAGGCGGTACCAAGGCGAAATGACAGAGCATGAACTGGGAAATTCTAGAAACAATATGGTGGCATGAAATGATTGTGCAGGGGGTACCAAGGTGGAATGGTAGAGCATAAACTGGAAAATTCTAGAAAAAAGATGGCAACATGGAATGACAGAGCAGGAGGTACCAAGGTGGAATAATAGAGCATGACCTGGAAAATTCTAGAAAAACGAGATGGTGGTATGGAGGGACTGAGCATGAAGTACCACAGCAGAATGACAGAGCACAAACTGGAAAATCCTTAAAAACAATATGGTGTCATGGAATGACAGAGCAGGAGTTACCAAGGTCGAATGATAGAGCATGAACAGGAGAGTTCTAGAAACAAGATGGCTAAATGGAATGACAGAGCATGAAGTGCCGGTTGGATGGAGTTCAAAGTCAAATGTCCAAGATCAATGTCTAGGTCAAATGGCAAGGTCACAGTCAAAGGTCAGTCCACTGGTCCACTGTCAGATGCCACTTCTCGATCCACACATCCACTGCCAGTTGCCACTGCCCCATAATCCCCATAACCTATCTACTCACATTCCTACAGAAAGCTTGGGCTGTGACAGTACAAAATGCATTCTGGGGTAAATAAGGTGTTCTTGCGCAAACATTAGTTTTTATGTTGTAGGGCTATGTATGGCTTATGTACCTAAGTATTGGCATTCTTGAAACACAATTGCCTTATGCAGACAAAAAGTTTAATGGGGATCTATAAGGAAATTTGTTCTTTAAATAATGTTACTTACTCAATTTCATTTATGGATTTTGTAAACAATTGTCAGCCACAGTTTCACACCATTTTAAACTTTTTTTCAGAAAAATTAATTTGGTCACCATTTTTGTCATATAGGCCAAGTCGTCTGTAATTAGGGCAGGGATTAACATTTACCATTTATTTTGATTTTGTGATGAGATAAAAACATAAACAAATCTTTAGATATTTTAGTACCTTTAATTACATAATTTCATCTCTAAAGAATATGAAATACACAACAATTCCTTTTTTGTCCATAAATTGTGTTTAAGGAATGTTGACATACTATCATTCCTAAAGTGTAGGAAATAAATAACAAACTACTTAATCTAATGTTTGTGACGAAAGAAGATTATCTCTCTTGGATGTGCGGGAAACTACAGAAAACTGTGGAGATGATAGGCGTAATACTGTCGTTACAGAATTTTTTTGAGTGCGGCTTGGACAATATTTATTTTATAAATAGGCCTAACTTAAAATTGTACTTGTCCTGGTCATCAATTTCAAACACAACAGCAAATTATACATTGCCTATTACAACATTTACAAACCACTGAATATTAAGCTCACTTAAAACATATTACATTATTATTTCATTGGAACCTCATGATGTTAATAGTACCTTAATTTCATTAATACTTGCTGCTTTCACCATACCATAGCGCCAACTTATTTAGTTCAACTAACTAAACACAGTTGCAAAGAAAACTAATTGCAAGACAACAAACTATAAAATGTAGTTTTACACTTTCCATCATTCCAAGCTTTTTTCTCCAAATCGGCATTTCATTGTAATTGTTTTTCGACTAGCTACGAACCATTTTGTTAAAAATTACAGTTAGATAAGTAAAGAACCGGTTCACTATTTTGAAAATACTTTTCGTCAAAAATTAATAATAAAAAATAGGCCAGATATAAGCCTAATATTACTGATAAACTCCACGCCACGTGCTCATTTTCTCAGCGATCAATGTTAGGCACTAATATTCATTATTTTTATACACTCAATAAATAAATTATTATAACGAAAAATATACTTACTTTGAACGACGGCATACAAGATTCCTCTTCGATTAAAAAACCATAAAAACCACGACACCAGACCTCTTCGACAAGGTACTTATTCCTCTTCGATACTTTTTCGTTTTCACCACGTTCACGTGCTCCTATGATGCACTTGAAATGAAGGATAAAGGAGAGAAAAAAAAAGAGACGAAAGCTGCTAGCTCGGAAACACGACTGTTGTCGAAAAGGACTGATGGTTCGTTAGCGCATGCGCAGAAACAATCGATGCGCAGACGACAGAGATACAGAAAGCAAAAGTATATCTTTCCTTTTTCCTCCTATGGAATTTCTACGAAGATTCAATTATTCTGAGCTACGAAGAACTTTTCGTTTATTCAAAGGGCATTCTTCACTGAAAAGTCCGTAAATTTACCAACATTTCTAACAGTGCACGAAACTGATTACAGAATACGCCTGCAAATTTTCTTCTGAAAATTTTTTGCAATTACCTCCACCAGTATTAACAGTGTTTACAGATGACTTTAGATTGTTCATGTTAAACTGAGCAGTTTTGAAAGCCCTGCCTATGATCTATTTTCCTCCTCATTTTGTGTCCTTCCGCCCTCTGTGTGATTTATATTATCATGGGCCTAATAACTTTATTCATGCGACTGTTGAGTAACAACAGGACATTGTTAGGAACCTAAATGCAACGCTAATTTGCAAATTAATATAAGGACAAAAACACCAAAATAAATTGCCGTAAATTTAAACATGACATTTGCAATACGTCAATAGTAGTTAGAAATGGAGAAACTCTAAGACAGCATCATGGCAGGAACACAGGGACACCAAAGCTTGGTAAGGAAATGACAAACCTCATGAATTTGCATTCCGCTTCGGGGGCGGCCATCTTGGAAGCCAGTGCCAAAATGTGCAAAAATTTGCAAAAAAAATTTGAAACAATTTATTTTCAAAATTAAAATTTTAAAAAATTTGATTTAATATTTCAAAATATTTATTTAATAATTTAAAACATTGATTTAACTTTACAAAAGTTCCAAAAAATTATTTTTTCTCGCGCATTCCCTGGCGGCCATGTTAGTTCATGGAGGCTCCCTTAGCCGACGCCAAGGGACAGCAATGTTGGTTGTGGCTCCCGAAGACGATGCCCAGTAGCTGTCATGCTCTGACATTCAAATGGGGCCGCAGTGAAGCAATAGGTAGAGCGCAACTCCATGCTCTTGCATTCACGCACCGACTATGGCGGCTCCCAACAGAGATGCAGCAAGGGCATAGCTTCGGGACCTCACGCTCATGCATTCCATTGAAAGGGTGTCGCAGTGAAGCAATAGGTAGAGCGCAAATTCATGCTCTTGCATTCACACACCGACTATGGCAGCTCCCACCAGAGACGCAGCCAGGACATAACTTCGGAGTCGTTATGTCATGCTCTGGCATTCAAGGGGGCCTCGGTGAAGCAATGGGTAGAGTGCAAATTCATGCTCTTGCATTCATGCACCGACAACGATGGCTCCGATCTGCTGTATATGAGTAAGTATGATTGCTTCTCTACTTTACACATTTTTTCAATATATATATATTTCCGAAACTCACATCGGGGGGCTGGGATGTTCATAATAAATACGCCTTTCTTAGCATTGTATCATATAGTATCTCGTGAGACGTCGTGGAAGCAAGACCTACAACAGAGAGTCTGCTCGACATGTGTAAGTATGAAACAATTTAAGTATACTCGGATTTGGGAAGACTCTGAGATCACCCTCCCGACTTTGCATGCACTATATATATATATCCATCGCTCTCGCACCGGAAGAGTGCTGGTAAAACCATGTAAATGTGTTTTTTCTGTCTCTTGGCGTGACGGGGGGCTATAATGTAATATTATTTTTATTGTTATTTTAAAGCAAATTCGAGTTTGTTTTTTTAATACTTCCTNCCATCGCTCTCGCACCGGAAGAGTGCTGGTAAAACCATGTAAATGTGTTTTTTCTGTCTCTTGGCATGACGGGGGGCTATAATGTAATATTATTTTTATTGTTATTTTAAAGCAAATTCGAGTTTGTTTTTTTAATACTTCCTCTTGGGACACGACTCAGCTGCCGCGCTACCTGCTCTACCCATTTCATCACCTTGGCTCCTCTTGGGATGTGAGATGTTGATGTCCTTGAAATGTCGTCCGGTGTGTACATGCATCCCCCCTCCTACTGGCTCCCAGTGCCTTGGCACATGTCTCTTCACATTTACATGTATTTTCTCGATGCGACCTTCCACTTGTGTCTTGGAAGTGGGCACGCACGTACATGTATGTAAGTATGCTGCATGACTTATTTTTTTGCATACTGACTGATCGTACAGCCTGGCTGCAGCATATGTATATGTCATGGAGGTGTGGCGGCCATCTCTCTCAGGGACACGCCTGCCCCCTGCCCTGTGCATGCAGGAGCGTAAAGTGTGCACTCTATCCACTACTCTACCGAGGCCCCAGTTGAAATGGAATGCTAGTGGGTGCCATTTAACTTGTCATCTATGCATTTCATCACTGCGGCCCCTTATAGCAATGGAGTGCAAGTGCGTGGTGTTTTTTACATGCACACTCTGCTACGCTACTGCAGCCACCCGAATCATACTGAAAGTTTCGATTTCGGATGTCGAGTTCTTCGAGCAGATTTGTACTAAGTTTATTCGTCATCCCTTCCAATATCTTGCTGCGATTCGTTACTGAAAATGTTTCGTCGTGGTGAGGGACATTGTACTGATGGCACCGAGGTTCGCATCTAACTTTATACTTATTGCTTCCAGCGCGGTCGTGTCATTAAGGTGTCTGCCTAGTTCCGTTCGTCCACGTTGTTCGAGGCGTTGTCATTAAAGAGACAGTCTAGTTTCGAGCGAGACTGCTAACTTGACTGCCTACACGGTTAATTTTTTTCTCCATAGCTGCAAACACACCGCCTAACATGAGCATGCAGTTTTAACATGCGCTCTACCCATTACATCACCACAGCACCCATTGAAATGGGATGCTAGAGCGTGACATTTAACTTGTCATCTAAGGCATCTCTCTTGGGAGTCGGCTGCCTCCCCTGTGAATGCGAGAGCATGAAGTTGAGCCCTACCCATTGCATCACTGCGGCACCACCCCCATTACTATGGAATGCAAGAGCGTGAAGTCTAGTAGCCCGAGGCATGCGTCTCTCTCGAGACACATCTGCCCCCTCCCCTGTAAATGCGGGTGAATGAAGTTGCACTCTACCCATTGCGTCATCATGGCACCCATTGAAATGGAATGCTAGAGCGTGAAGTCCCGTAACCCGAGGCATGCGTCTCTCTCGAGACACGTCTGCCCTCTCCCCTGTGAATGCGAGAGCACGTTGTTTTAACATGCACTCTATCCCCTACACTACTGCGGCCCCCCATTGACATGGAATGCTAGAGCATGAAGTCCCGTAGCCTGAGGCAGGCGTCTCTCTCGCGACATGTCTGCCCCCTCCCCTGTGAATGCGGGAGCATGAAGTTGCTCTCTACCCATCGCTTCACTGCGGCACTCTTGCTATGGAATGCAAGAGCGTGGTGTCCCATAGCTCCTGCAGCTATGTCCTGGCTGGTGTCTCTGTTGGGAGCCACCATCGTCGGTGCATGAATGCAAGAGCGTGAAGTTGCGCTCTACCCATTGCTTTACTGCGACACCCTTCCAATGGAATGCATGTGGGTGAAGTCCCGAAACTATGTCCTGGATGTGTCTCTGTTGGGAGCCGCCATAGGTGCATAAATGCTGGAGTGTGGTTTTGTGCTCTATCCATTGCTTCACTGCAGCCCCCCTTGAATTTCAGAGCATGTCAACGACTGGGCGTCGTCTTCGGGAGCCACAACCAATGTGGCTGACCCTTGGCGTCGGCTTAGGGAGCCTCCATGAACTAACATGGCCGCCAGGGAATGTACGAGAAAAAAATAATTGTTTTGGAACTTTTGAAAAGTTAAATCAATGTTTAGAAATATTAAATCAATATTTTGAAATATTAAATCAAACTTTTCAAAATGTCAATTTTGAAAAATAAATTTTTAAAATTTAGTTTTGTGAAAAATAATTTTTTCGGAAATTTTTTTGCAAATTTTTGCACATCTTGGCACTGTCTGCCAAGATGGCCGCCTCCGAATGACACTGGCTGCCGAGATGGCCGCCCCGGAAGCGTAATGCAAACGCATGAGGTTTTTCATTTCCTTACCAAGCTTAGGTGTCCCTGTGTCCCTGCCATGATGCTGTATTAGAGTGCTCCATTTCTAACTACTGTCAATACTTAGAATTATTCAAACTTATTCGCTGCCAAATTAAATGGGAGACTGCATGCTAGTGTGTAAGTTAGCATATATGCATGTAACGGGTAGTAATTTTTTTTTTAAGGTTGATTACAAAAGTGCTTACTTCACCGTAAACAGCATATATAAACACCAACCATTTTCCTTTAGAAACGGCACCAAACCAGATTTCACAGCACTTAACTTGAGCAGAGATCATTATTTTATAGGTTGCGTCACAATATAATGTATTGCAAATACAAGTGCCTCTCGGCCTTTGTACTTTAATATTTTTACGTAGCGCTCTTAACCGTTCTGCCATCCCACACTACGACCGCCTTATCGGTGGGGAAGAGCGGTGACGCCCTCTTATCACAGGTGGCCCAGCCATGCACCTGAGGTAACCAGATCCAAAGCCCCAACCTGATTCACAAGTACGACCAAGAACACCCTAAAACAAAGTTCTGAGACCCTCGCCCTCAGATACCAAGTGTGTGGTCTGGCCAGGGTTCTATTCATACCCCTAGTGTCTTACGAGGACACAACCGGAGTGGGTTGCCACCCACCACCCGGTCCTTCTTTGAGAGGAGGAATATATCCAGACCTTCTCCAGCATACGGAGTTAAACACTGCCAGAACGAGTCCAACCTCTAGTGATCGATACACCAGAGAGAACCTCTGGTTGGGCCAACCCGATCAACCCGTGCTCCAAATTATTTGCCATTTAACTAGTGGTTTTTCAATGTCCGACCGCACCCACCAATAATCCGCAAGCCCACCAGAAGGGCGCCCTGCGATCGACTCAGAGCGGAATACTTCCTCGGTTCCTCGAGGAATAGCGGAATCGGAAAAAGTAGCCCTCTCTCTGAATGGAAGATTCCCGTATTCGTAAAGCTCCTTAAGGGGGTATTATCCTTAATAAATTTGCTCATTATTGTGTACTTTCGTTCTCGATCTTTCTTTAGTACACTGTAAGATCATAACTAAGTACTTACAAGTTCAGTTATTTGTTTTTTAAATACGCTGTTAAAGAATAATTAAGTTTTTATTGACCATTTATTTGCAGTTGCTCCATGATCTGAGGATAATTTCACGTGTCAAGCAGCCCTTTTTCAAACTAACTTGATTGTATTATACGCTTTGAAGTGCCTTATGGTTATGTTTTTCATCTGTAACCCCCCGAAAACGGTTCCTTCCTGTACTTCTAGAAACTTGAAATCTCGACGTGCATTTTAAATTACTACTACAGACAAACGAAAGGGAGCACAAAGAAATTAAAGACGGCAAATCATGAGGGAATACACATAAATTCAATTAGTTACTTGAGTTTCTAGTAAAAATAATAGGTGGTTGGAAATTTTACCGGAAAACCGGTTTTTAGCAAAAAGGCTAGTGGAAAGCATTTTGCATTTTGCATTTGCATTACTCATAGCATTTTCATTCCTAAAAGACAATCCCAAAAATTTTAAAGCAAAGCAAATTTTTTTTCCAAACAAAAATAAATTTTGAATATTCGAAACGTACGAGTATGTAGAAGTACTTTACAACTTCTCCCATGCACAAAATATATTAAATAGCTATCCAAACCCAGTATTCTTAAATAACTAGTGATGTTACAGATTACTAGAATCACTATGAAAAATATAGGTAATTGGAGCGAATATAACTCTGCCGAATGAACAGTCAAAGATTGATTCAGAGTTGCGTGTCGATTCGCTGCCGACACATACAACACTATTTATAAATGTTCGTCAAGTATAGAGCACTGGTTTTGGAAAATGTAGTTTTTGTTATGACGTAAATATTACGCAGTCTATTTTTTTTCCGTATGAATTTAACAGCAAAGCGGTTGCTAATTTTTTACACATCTGTTCACATGCTGCGCACAAATACTGCACAGACTGAACTATTCATATAAAGAGATCGGCAAGCAGTATCTAATAAAACGATTAAATTTTGCATACCATGTTCACAAGTTCATTATAGATATTGATGACGTATAACGCATGCTTTAACTGAAAAACCTCAGAGATACAGCGAGTNTAAAGAGATCGGCAAGCAGTATCTAATAAAACGATTAAATTTTGCATACGATGTTCACAAGTTCATTATAGATATTGATGACGTATAACGCATGCTTTAACTGAAAAACCTCAGAGATACAGCGAGTTTGCAATGGTTGTAATATATAATCGGTGAGGCTATTCAATACAGATATATGAAAAAAATAAAAAACATGCAGGCTGATGTTGGTTGTGTAACGACAGTTGCCTTTTACTTTTTTATCACCACCAAATAACAATTTTTCAAATTTATTTTTATTATTAAAATATAATGACTGATAACCTTATTTCAACAGTAAAAACCAAATAGAGTTGTTAATTTTTTTAGTTTCAAAATCAGTTGGATAAAATAGGTAATTTTATTCATGCAAACATTTTATAATTGTTAAAAAAAATTTTTTTTTTAAATTGTGATATTTATTAGGAAAGTCCAAACGATAAAATACGGTAACAATGTTTCTTTGTTCCGTTTCGTTTTTGTTATATTTCAATCACATATTCTTGTGTAAGTATTATGCACTCATAAACTTCAACAATGTAAAATGCNATTTTTAAAAAAATTGTGATATTTATTAGGAAAGTCCAAACGATAAAATACGGTAACAATGTTTCTTTGTTCCGTTTAGTTTTTGTTATATTTCAATCACATATTCTTGTGTAAGTATTATGCACTCATAAACTTCAACAATGTAAAATGCTAAAGGGTTTACTCAAGAGGTTTTTTTTTCCTATTCATCAGATCCTTTGCAAAACTGTCTGCAAATGGAAATCCACGACCTTTGTTTTTTGATACGTTTGTGGAATTCTTCCAAGACATTTTTCTTAAAACTCGGTATGCTTCACCACATCTTATATGAAGGGTTATTAATTTTAAACCATCGTCAATCTCACGGCTACGGCAAATAACGGCATGTGTGCATTGGCCGATTGTCAGCATAGTACTACAAAGCGGCGACGCAGTGTTGCCGGAGATACGAGTGCACCGACACTGCTTCATCTCAGCTAGCCAACGAGGCTGTTGTGTACCAAGCAGAGGTAGTTGTAATGTTACAGAGTGATTCACAGCANCGGTATAGAGTGATTCACAGTAACCAAACTGTGCAGGATTACCTGAGAAGAGACCTTTGTGACGCGTCACTTGACCTTCGCCTGCTCTACCTGGACGTTTTTCTGGTCGATGCAGCATCATTNAAACTGTGCAGGATTACCTCAGAAGAGACCTTTGTGACGCGTCACTTGACCTTCGCCTGCTCTACCTGGACGTTTTTCTGGTCGATGCAGCATCATTTCAAAGCTAGCGTTATTTTATTTTTGTTTAGTATTCATATAGCCTATGTAAAACAATTTATAGTGTTATTTTTACATTGTAGGGTTGCTTGGTATAAAGGGGGGGGGGAGGCACCCCTGCAGTTTGGATATTTTTTCATACATCCCAATTATATAGAAAATATTGCTTATTTGTTGGTGTGAATTTCCTGTAGATAATTACAGGGAAGATCTTATCATCGGTTTGAAGGGAGTGAGAGTCCTGGATTTATGTAGATATTAAAGTGGCACCAATGAGGAAGAAGTAAGGTGAAGCTGGAACAGCGACCGAATGCAATTGTGTGAGAAACTGGTGTATACGCCAACGGCAACTTCCGCCAGATTTTTCACATGCGAAAAATTCGAGGTGACCTGGCCGGAAATCGCTCGTCTTGCCGGAAGGCATGCGCTCTAAGTCGCTACACCGCCACAGCTTTTTTCGTTAAAAAGAATACAGAGGAACACTCTTTCAATTGAAATAGTCTTTTCAAGATTTTTGTAGCGATTCCTTATACATTACTGCTTCTATTAAATTTATTACACCCTTTAATAGCGAACTGCTATCCTATATACAAATTAAAATTAAAATTACAAAATTTAGTATTAATGATTTTCTTACATGATGTCACCCGAAAAAGAGCACAAAAACACTATCACGTTATTATTAAAGCGGGGTCATTTTGGTCGTATTGTTGGATATCTCATCCTATGGACTTCCAGAAAAGATTTATAGCCTTTTCTTGAATGCTGTTTAATGACATAAAATATGAATATTCATAGACTATGAAAGAAGGCCATTGAAGAAAATAAAATGCGTGGCGTATTTCGTATTAGTTATTTAAATTGGTAGGAAAACGCAATTTTATTTTTATCGGAATTTTATTCTGTTTGTTACCGCTTGATAAATGGAAATGAAGTAAAATGCATATTATTATGTAATAAGAGCATTTTATGTACACTGTTGATCTTTCATGATTGAATATTGGAGTGTCCGTGAAGGTTGTAAAGTTTTATGAATAACAAAAAAAATAAAAAATTAACGGTAAGGATAATTTTGGATAATACGAAAAATATTGTCTGTAAATAAAGTTAGTATTCATCAAGGTAAAATTAACGAAAAATATTTTTTTATTGATTATATTGCCAAAGTATTGCTTTTGGCTCTACAAATTTCAACAAACGTGTGCTGTTTATGGATGTTAACTTCAAAAAATTACAAGACAAAACAAGAAATAGTGACAATAATTGAACAATTATAAAATGTAGCTAATGTACGAGGAAGAGCACATTTGCTAGAATAATTTAATGAGCACAGAATAATTTGGTACAGTTTTAAAAACACTGTACTCGTATTTGGGAGGACCCGGGTTCGAGTCCCAGTCATGTCACCCAGATTTCTGTTTTCCATGATTTTCCGGAATCACTCCAGGCAAATGTAACGAATCCTTGCTTGGAACCAAGGCCGATTTCTTATCCCATCTCCAATAGTGTGTGTGTGTGTGTTTCTGTGTGTGTGTTTCCATCTCTAATGTCTGTCATCAATAAATAAAGTTAAATAAGTAAATACATTAATAAATAGATAAACATAGACTTCTAAATGTAAAACAGCTTTGATTTAATTAATGTACTTGTGATTTTATTGTTATATGTCATCTTTCTTGATATATGTATCGTTCATGTTAAGTATTATATAAATTAAAATATAAGTAAAAATTTGAAATCTATCAATGTCGATGTGTACTGAAAAGGATGTTAATAAATAAACAGTTAAATGCTAAGTTGCTAGAGACATCTAAACTATGAAATATTTTAATTCAAATTTCGAAGAACACTGCTCCTAATAATGTAACGCCAATAGATTTTCCACTATGATCTAAGGCAGCGTTATAGTTGGCACTTTTTGTTAACAAAATAGTCATGTGACCCAATGCCGTGTACAAAATCTGTGACATATTTTTGCAATTTGCGTTTTGCATTTCGTCAACTTCAAAGCTGGGCCTTGTTAGTTTTCCATGCAAGGGTGTTTTAATATCTTCATACATTTAAGCTATTATGATAAATAAACGTGTATCACAGTTATTATGAAGAAAGTTGTTATATATTAATGTAAAATGCATTATATATATATTTTTAAATAATATTTTTAACGTGTCACTTATTTTAGATTTGCTTATTTCAAACGAAACAGTCACATAAAATGTTCATGAAAAAATATGAATTTTTTAAGGATCCCTGTATTTTTAATTTTATACTTTTGAATTTGCACTTATATATAAAATGTTAATACAAATAGCAGCATTGCATTCTCAACAAGTAAATGTCGATGTATTACATCTGAAACCTTACAAAATACGAAACGCGAAATTCTTCCAAACCAATTGAAACACGGCCTCAGTCACTAATATAACTAATACATGTAACGTAACAAGATTCTGTTTGACATTTGGCTGCCCCTTCCCACATTTATTTTATTGTATTTAACTTAGATTGCAATATTATTTCATGAGTTACTTGTGGCCGTAATCTTCCAGCGTATTGATAATGCTTCGCTGGGGGAAAATGGATTACTGCGAGAAAACCCACCGGGCAATGGCAACATCCGCCAGATTAATCACATGCGAAAATCCGCGTTTCGGATGGCGCTGGTGGAAGACGAGCGATCCGACTACTACATTATGTGGTCCCTGTAACGGAAAGTTCAGAAATTAATTAAGGAGATATGAAAATGTAAAATGAGATTACTTTTTCTCAGAATACGTATCACAATTCACATTATTTAAAAGTGTAAATATATATTAATAAACTTTTATAAAGATAACAACGACCTATAATATTTGTATACCCTCTTAGATAATAATCTGACATCACATAACGTTATCAAACACAAATAATATGGGTGGGCCAATCGTTTAGTTTGAATGACAAAAGGCGAGTTCCAATCCGTCAATTTGGGGATTTAGGGTTTAGGAATTTAGGGTGGATGAATTAGAACGTCACAGTATGACACGCGACTGAGTTGGAAACTACAAGCTTGCGAATATACAGTCGTATTTTTCCGTAGATAAAACTATTTTTTTCATTTTTTCGTGGCGTTTTTGTAATTAAAATTTTATTTAAAACTATATCTAGTCGTCTTTTACGGCTTTGGAAATATGGCATAAGAATCTTATTAACATATTACTTGCGCACAAAATTATATTGGGATCCCTTAGTTACCATTATTGCCGTGCACTTTATTAAATATGGCAGAGACTTCAATTGGATTTCAGCCGAAACGCACCATACATGTGATGCGTTAATAAACAACAGAAGACGACTTTACGAGTTAGCGGTCAATTTATTAACTTAAATAGCGAGCTCTTATTGGTTTTGAACACCGCTGATGTCTAAGAGATGTGCAGTATACGCAAAAAAAGTGCGTAGATGAAGATGAAATATTCCTTGCAAAATACAGATGCTTGCTGTGTGGGTATACATTACACATACACGCCGTATGTATATATAATGTGTACATACATGTAAAACACACAATCCATTACAACTCAAGCAGGAAAAAATGGCTTNCGCCGTATGTATATATAATGTGTACATACATGTAAAACACACAATCCATTACAACTCAAGCAGGAAAAAATGGCTTCTCTTGCAAACAATGTAGTTTGAATCTATTTAGCACAGTTGTATGCAAAAGTTTTAAAAACTGATAACAATTGTTTCATATAAGTTTAAGATCACTAGGTTATAACGTGCTGAATTTTAGGTGAGACAGCAGTTTGGTGTGTTGACCGTAGTCAATTACCCGTCCTGACCACACAGCCAAAATAAATTACATAATATTTTAGCCAATGTAGAATATGAGAACAACAATATTGTCATTTTAATTTATGTACCCAATTATTAAAAACTGACAGATTTTTTTATACACTGATTATTTTATAACGGGAGATTTGTGGTGTAAAAGTATGTAATGAATTAAAACGGAGAAGGTGCGGTGAAGGTTATCGTGTTGTGTGTCATCGCAGAGTGTAAGTAGGCTCCACGCTGCCCGCTTCCAACTTTACTACCCCCAAGACGTCTTTCTCAACGGGCCTAAAAATTTATATTGATATGAAATGGAAAGAGGCGAGGATAACTAAAAAAAATCAATCAAAATGAAAATTATATAACTTATCAAATCACGTATTTGATAAATTATGTAGTACGTTTTATTAGTCATAATGCAAATACGTTTCACACAAAGCTGAACAGTAGCCAAAAATTGCAAACATTTTAAACTAATTTTGGTATATTAACACTGCAAACTGTTAATTATATTTAAAACGTATTGTGCTATGCAGTAAATACATACCCTAAAAGTCAGTGATGTTTTAAACAAAAAATATTTGGCGGAATAAGCCGTTTAGCTTTATTTACTGCATTCTGAAGACAGTTCCCGCAGCTCAGTTTGATACAATACAACAGTAGGCTAGAACATTAGCGTGCGTCAACGTGACGTAAATGGCTTCATGATTAATGCACGATTACGTTCAAGGAAATTTCCAATTTTATACAGGGCTTAATACAACTGCAAGAGTAGAGGGAGCTTACAAAATAAATACAATTTTGGATCCCCTCACAAATTTTTGAGGCGCTGGAATAATAAAATTAAGCGCCAGAGTTATCCGAGCCCCGAGCAGAACCTCGAACTTAACCTCAACCACCAGAAACATAATTAATTAACACTCAGCAATTCAAGACGGTTCAACTTTAACTCAAGAACAATCGGCTGCAAATGGCAATAGGTGAAGTTTCGGTTTGCAAATGGCGCACGTATCCAACTACAACGGGAATGATATTAACCTTTCTTGTTAACAAGCCATTGTGTAGTGCCGAGGGTACTGGCGGTTATGATGGGTTTAGCGGGGGGGTAGGGGGATTGNGGGTAGGGGGATTGGGGAAAGGGGAATGAAAGGAGAGGTCATCAAGTAATTATTTATGCCGTTCAAAGAGTAACTAGCTATTCATGCGAGGACGACCTCTGTAACCTTTATGTTCCGGGGACTTTGTGGCTTTCCGTCTTCGGTCAGTTCGCTCATGGCAGTTGCCTCCTCAAGGCAAGCACGTAGATAATGACGGTCTAAATATAAACTACTT
This sequence comes from Clitarchus hookeri, assembly GCA_002778355.1. Taxonomy (NCBI): domain Eukaryota; kingdom Metazoa; phylum Arthropoda; class Insecta; order Phasmatodea; family Phasmatidae; genus Clitarchus; species Clitarchus hookeri. Next base: position 115,854 of record NQII01001286.1, read on the forward strand.
TTTTTCTTCGATAGCATTTTGATGTTCAGTTCTTTGCCGAAGTGGATGTCGGTATATTAAGAACGATCAAATGGGCGATAATTTCGTTTATGTTTGGAAGATATTTCGAATCTCCATCATGTATTAGTTAGCAATACTATCGAAGGAGAAAACTTCTTATATTTTTTTTGTAACAATATTTTAAAGCTTTTAACTCCCAAGTCACCCCAGGAGGTCAATGCTGGGTTTCACTAAGAACATACTCACTACAAATTCCTAACAAATTCGGAACCATTTGTAAACGGTAACCTGGAAGTAGCTTATTTTTTATATTCTTTTGAATGCTGTAAAATTTAAGAAATAATACAACGTAAAACAACCGTAGTTTTTTTAGAAAATTTATATAAAAAATTACAACAACAATAATTGTATACATAATACTCTCGTTCGCGGTCACTTGGCGGAGAATAGTATGATTGCTTAGACACATTACTAATGACAGCTACAAACATAATATCAGTCACCCATTCCGCACATACGCAATGCTTGCCAAAACTTGAGCAGCCGTCAAGCAAAATGTAACTTACAACACCAACTCGTAATGACGACGCCGCCTAAGACATGAAACTAAATTGAAGACGGGCTGTACCTTAAATCAGTAGTTACGTGCAACCAATTTAACTCTCCTCCCAGGTTGCGGTGAATATCCTCGCGGCGGTGATTCGAAGAACAGCAACCTCACTCGGTGTCTTCGGAAAGTGAAGTATTTGGAAGAGCACACTCGACCCCAAGTGCGCCACTAAAGGAACGGTCCTCGTATGCTGTCTTAAAGGTTACAAAGTTGTCAGCCCAGAACACGTCGCGCTCTTCGGTTAGGTCCCACCATGATTTAGAAAAACGCAAGCTCTGGACGGGAAACCAGCTTAGTGGAAACACGTAGGCAAGAGCCCCACTTCATGTCGGCCCAACAATGCCGAGGACGCAGCACCCACTCGACCGGCGATCCGTCGGACAAGTTCTCCTCGGAGCGTGGTTGAACAGGAACACCCATCTCAGTCCAAAGTCAGTTCGCAACTCTGGTCAGAAACGACACGATACGGCGAACCGAGCGAACTCGCGAACTTAGCGCCGTCAAGCGGTCATCGAGCAAAACAATAACAAAATACCAGATGAATTATTATATGCCAATGATTTTAAACAGTAAAACACACGCATATGCACTGAAGACAAAAAAAATGGTACACCTGCCTAATATCGTGTAGGGCCCTGGCGAACACGCAGAAGTGCCGCAAGACGACGTGTCATGGATTCGACTAATATCTGAAGGTATGCTGGAGGCAATTCACGCCACGAATCCTGCAGGGCAGTCCACAAATCCATAGGAGTGCGAGGCGGTGGAGATCTCTTCTGAACAGCACATTGCAAGGCATCCCAGATATGCTCAATAATGTCAATGTCTGGTGATTTAGGTGGCCAATGGGAGTGTCTAAAGTCAGAAGAGTATTCCTGGAGTCAATCAGTAGCAACTCTTGACGTATGGGGTGTCGCATTGTCCTTCTGGAATTGTCCACCTCCGTCGGAATGCACAATGGACATGAATGGGTGCAGGTGATCGGATAGGATGCTTACGTATCTGTAATCTGCCAGAGTCGTATCTAGATGTATCAGGGGTACTATTTAACGCCAACTGCACACGCCCCATACCACGACAGAGCCTCCACAAGCTTGAACAGTCCCCTGATGACATGTAGAGTCCATGGATTCATGAGGATATCTCCATACCCACACACGTCCACCCACCCGATACGAGACTCGTCAGACCAGACAACGTGTTTCCAGTCATCAACAATCCAATGACGGTGTTGGCGGGCCCAGGCGAGGCGTAAAGCTTTGTGTAGTGTAGTCAACAACGGTACACGAGTGGGCCTTCGGCTCCGAAAGCCCATATCAATGATGGTCCGTTGAATAGTTCGCACGCTGGCACTTGTTGANGGGCCCAGGCGAGGCGTAAAGCTTTGTGTAGTGCAGTCAACAACGGTACACGAGTGGGCCTTCGGCTCCGAAAGCCCATATCAATGATGGTCCGTTGAATAGTTCGCACGCTGGCACTTGTTGATGCCCCAGCATTGAAATCTGCGCCAATTTGAGAAAGGGGTGCACGTCTGTCACGTTTAATGATTCTCGTCAGTCATCGTTTGTCCCGTTCTTTCTCGATATTTTTCCTGCCGCAGCGATGTCGAAGATTTGATGTTTTACAGGATTCTCGATATTCACGGTACACTCGTGAAATGGTCGTACGCGAAAATCCAAATTTTATCGCTACCTCGGAGATGCTATGTCCCATCTCTCGTGCGCTGACTATAACACGGCGTTTAAACTCACTTAAATCTTGATAACCTGCCATTGTATCAGCAGTAACTGATCTGGCAACCTTGTCCGACGCTTGTTGTCTTATATATGCGCTGCCGACCGCATCGCATTACTCTGACTGGTCCCATACCCCGTTTATGTGCATACGCACGCCTTTACCAGTTTTTTTGGCTCTCCAGTGTACAAATAAATATTACAAAACAAAACAATTAATACAATTTTTAACGTTACACTATGTAACGTAATAATTTTGTGAATCAATGCCGCCAAATTTATAATAAAAAAAAATGCCTGACCAGAACACAACAAGCAAGGCTTATCAAGCAATACAGAGTCAACTACACGTGACAACGTTNAAAAAAAAATGCCTGACCAGAACACAACAAGCAAGGCTTATCAAGCAATACAGAGTCAACTACACGTGACAACGTTACAAGTTGATTGGCAGTTCATTGAAAGATCTTGAAATCAACTTTTGAAAAAAAAAAAATTTCATATATTCTGAACTGCTTGTATTTAGAAGACACGTTCACTTGTGTGGTCTTATTAAAGTTCGCAGCGACATGAAATAAGTAGCATGAATTTCTTATAGCCGAATGAAAAGTGAGACTTTATAATCGAGGACGTTGAGTTTTTTAAATTTATTTATGTTTTTATGCGCATAATACACACATAAAATAAAGTTTCGCATCACCACGAGTTTGTTTCCCCACGTAGGATATCCGATGGAACATTAGGTGCATTACAGAGACATCGGAACGACAGGTGTGGTGTTCTGTACAGTGTGTATTTTTATCCCATACTTTCTGTTGCGCCCTGAGCAACCACGCAACTTAAAAATCATGGTGGTGCAAAACTTTTTTTGGGGCGCAAGAGTGTATTATCATATTAGTAACATACTTATTTTCCTAAGATTTGCAAAGTTACTGCCGATCAACGTATGAATAGCGTGGTCGGGTAAAAGACGATGTTAATTTTACATATCCCGGAATAACACAAAACTGGTAGAAAACTAGATCCTCAAAACGGATTTTGGAAGTTTTCAATTAACCATGACAAGAATTAAACGAAATATTAAAGTTTTTAGTCTGAAATATTGAGTGCAGCGACCCTCAATAAAATGACATAGTGAAAAGTGCTCATGATCAGAGACACCCAATTTGCGCACAATTAATTATTGTATCGTTGTTTTTTTAAAACACTTTGCCTTATACCGACTTAAGGGAATGGCTGGTTTTAAGAGCTAAACATCTTTCGCGCTTGCCCGCGAGTCAAAGACGTTCTGTACCGGTTAACCTTATTACACTGACATTCCCAAAGTCATGATATACGGGTATAGTACCATGTAGGCTGTCCTATAGCCCAGCGGAGTGAAGCAACTCGTTGCATTGATTCCACAAATATACAAAATACCTATGGAGAGACGTTGACCCAAGCCGTCTGAATAGCTACCTACAGTTCTCTGCTATTTGTAGGCGCAGGATCTTGGGTGTGAAGATTTCATAACCACATCCCATAAATGCTCGATGTGGCTCACACCATGTGAACGAGGTGGCCACAGCAGTCGTTGAAACTCTTCAGAATGCTCCTCGAACCAATTCTCGACAACTTGGGCAGCTGACAAGGTGCATTATCCTGCTGGAATTTCCCATCCTTATGGGGGTACCCTATGTAGACAAAAGGTTTCAATGCATCGCAATGATCAGGGTATATAACACAACTCCTACAAATTCTACATATTGTAAGTACATCTGTTAACTTGTGTGTTTTCTGTAACACGAGCATACTTGTAGCTACCACTGTAGGGCTTTTATAATTACAAGTGAAATTCCACTCCTGTATACCAGTTCTGTAACACAAACACTAAAACTTATAAGATGTGTTACAGAAAAATCCACAAATGTTAGCGCTTGTCTATTTTCTACAAGTGTAGGGTTCTAGGTAGGCATTATTTTGAAGAAAAAAACTGCAGGTGAGTACGTAGTATATTGGCAAAGAGTACTTAATACTGCAGAAGTGAAACAGCCTGTTATTCCGCAAACTGCAGCCTAAGACGCTAGCGAAATGACGAAACTGGCAAGCAAAATTTTGAACGTCATTCGCCAATCAGATCATGGAAAACTACGCGCGCCAGCCAGCAGCCCAGTTAACAGGGAACCTTTCGCTACACGAAGCAGCCAATCAGACTAGAGGCCCTTTCGGAGACTCTTGTGCAGCCAATCAGAGTAAGTACGCCCATATCAAAGTACCACCACTCCATCCCGTCTCCGTGTTGTCATCCACTCTGTGTCAGGACTTAACAGCTATTCCTTCAGGGAGTGAGAAGTACATTTCTGTACTATGGCGTAAGAAATACCAATAAACGTGTTTTTGAATTCTTAAATAAGTTCACGAATTTCCTGATTCTCTAACATTTATCGCGGCTACGGGAGCGCATCGGCTTGAGCTCTCGCCTCCCACCAAGGCAAAACCAGGTTCGATTCCCGGAGGGGCCACTATCAGATTTTCCCACCAGGGACTCGTGCTGCATGATGCCGCTAGTCGGCAGGTTTCCTCGGGGATCTCCCCCCCCCCCCCCCCCCCCCCCCTCCNTTTGAGTCGTTCAGTGCATGTCATAAGCTGCTATCCAACCGGAGAATCACGAGAAACGGGCGCTTTTTCGAACCCTAAGATGTCCTCGAGTAAACTGGCGGAATATTCCCGGTCCTCGGTCTTGGGCACTGATGTAGGCGATTGCCGTGGAGTCGTCGAGTTTGAAAGGCTTAACGGGTGCTGCTCGGCCGACCACATGTGTCGGGCAGCGCTCCAGAACTGCCACGCATGGCGGCGGACGGAGGAGATGTTCCGGTAACATGGGTCGCGATGCCCCGTCATGCTCTGGTTGTGTAGCTGCCGTTAACACGCATCTCCTTCTGTCTGTAGTCCATGGCCCTTTGGGACTGGGTTGGGGCTAGACTGTGGTCTGGCAACCAACCTTTCATGGGTGTAAGGTGTGGGATCAGGGTGCCCTGAAAACCGGACTGCGCCTCCAGTCCGCCTTGTAAGGGGGGGGGGGAGCCTGGATCCTGAGTACCTGGTAGGGCAGTCGTGACGAAAGCGGAAAGACTGCCCTCGCCTGGACATCCCCTGGCTAAAGCTCGAGCAGTGGTAACCGGAGAAAGTGTACGAGTAAGCTGGTTGATGAGGCGTCTCCCCCGGCGGCCCACAGTCTGGATCGCTGTGGTGCTCCGTCGGCCCGAGGCNGAGTAAGCTGGTTGATGAGGCGTCTCCCCCGGCGGCCCACAGTCTGGATCGCTGTGGTGCTCCGTCGGCCCGAGGCGCCCTCTACTGGTTAGCTCCGGTGGGGCCCTCTCATTGGAGTTTGGGATTGCCCCTACCGCTGTGAAGGCTGCCAACTCGGCCCATTAATCGGGTAGTGATGCGAATATATAGCCTAGCACTTCTCAAGTCTATCTCCACCTCCTCATGGTCTGGACTGGTAACACGGTGGTCACACCGTGGCTGACGGAGTGAGGACGGCTACAGGCGAGTAATGGCCTGTCTGCACAGATGAGCAGTTACGGCGAGGTTATGTGCAGCCTTCCAGCCTTGCGGTGAAGACCCGCGAACCGAATTGCACTCCCCAACTGGGGCCTCGGCCTGGCAAGCCAGGGCCGATCCCGGGGTTGCGGAGTTCCTATGAAGGGACTGACTGGCGTCCAGGTGGGAAGCTGGCCTCCTCTGGGGGAAAACTCAGTGTGCATGTCTGAAAATTGTTGGTACCCAGGGGATCAGTGTGAAGCCCTGGATTCGGCCATGCTGATCGTGGGTCGGACTCTGGGTGATGGTGGTTGAACCTTCTGCTTGGAAAGAGATCTGGAGGTGGGTACTTGCCTGGAGGGCGGGCACTGTGGTTCTGAGGAGTCAGTAGCAGCTGCCGCGGAACGTATGCGTGCTAGCTCACCTCAGGTGGTAGTTTCAAAAGGTTGGTGCTCATTCGAGAAGGGTCACTAGTTTGGTCCGCCTAGTAATATGACTCGTTTACGAAGCGGTTTCGTAGAGGTGGATAGTCCTTGACCCCATCAAGGTGGCATGTGCAGATTCAACTCTGTACAATGTCGTTGATAGATGAGGTGGAACCACCCTTGGGTGGAGAACATCCACCCACTGCGATCGGAAAGGGCGTAATCTCTTTCTGTTGGTATAATTAAACTGCTGCCAATTAAGAGCTTTGTTCAAGCTCAAAAATGGCATGGTTCTGGAATGGATCTGGAAGGGCGCACGCACACTGTAAGCCTGTTGTGAATAAGTCTGTAAGTTGCAGTACAAGCAAGTCTGATGATATTAAGTCCTGATGTGCGCTCTTTATTAATAAGCTCTGAAATTTTTCTCCGTAGTACTAATATTGGATCAGGCATGGAGGAGGAGCTCTGGCGAACAAATCGCTGTACTAGTTATAGAACACATGTCTGTAGTCCGCGCACGCGCAGTTCTTCCGCTCCTCATGTGGCGTTGGATTGGTCGGCGCCAGCACGGAGTACATAAGAGAAACCTTCCCGCGCCATATTGGATTACTAGTTTTTCCAGCTTGTTTATGTTTAAAAAATATAACATTCCGGAAGTACTCCTATACCCAACTATAGTTCATTCATGGTTAGTTCCAACTTTTCTGTAGCCCTGCTTAAGTTCTACTTGCAGGATATCCCTCCGTCTCATGCTAACAAAGTTTAAGCTAATACAGAAAATTACACCAAAAGGTCAATCCATCACATTCGTGCGCACTCGGTGTAATAATATTTTACCNTTAAGCTAATACAGAAAATTACACCAAAAGGTCAATCCATCACATTCGTGCGCACTCGGTGTAATAATATTTTACCTAAGAACTATTTCTTATTAGGTATAACCAGCACTCCTATTTTCTCGCTGTTTCTATTTATATTAATTATAAATAAATATTAAGATGTATACATAAAAAATAATTAATAGAACAATTTATCCAAAAAGAAGGTACTTTACTGTTACCTCATTTATAAAACTCTCGTGATACAGGATTTATAAAGGAAACGACCGAACACGTCATGGATGGCGTGATTTTCAAAGGTTTGATAAAAAAAAAGTGTCAAGAAACCGCGAATAGGCTATAGCTATTTACCTAACACTGCAGTACTGACCAGTCAAGGAAACTATGAACTCATCATTACGTCATATCTATTCCGCCAAAATTGACAAATCCAAGTTGTAACGTAAATACCAGTTCATAGTTCAGTCGTTANTTAAGCTAATACAGAAAATTACACCAAAAGGTCAATCCATCACATTCGTGCGCACTCGGTGTAATAATATTTTACATAAGAACTATTTCTTATTAGGTATAACCAGCACTCCTATTTTCTAGCTGTTTCTATTTATATTAATTATAAATAAATATTTAAGATGTATACATAAAAAATAATTAATAGAACAATTTATCCAAAAAGAAGGTACTTTACTGTTACCTCATTTATAAAACTCTCGTGATACAGGATATATAAAGGAAACGACCAAACACGTCAGGCATGGGGTGATTTTCAAAGGTTTGATAAAAAAAAAAGTGTCAAGAAACCGCGAATAGGTGATAGCTATTCACACTGCAGTACTGACCAGTCAAGGAAACTATGAACTCATAATTACGTCATATCTATTCCGCCAAAATTGACAAATCCAAGTTGTAACGTAAATACCAGTTCATAGTTCAGTCGTTANATTACGTCATATCTATTCCGCCAAAATTGACAAATCCAAGTTGTAACGTAAATACCAGTTCATAGTTCAGTCGTTATGTATGTACTAATGCATGGAGTCAATAGCTGGATGGGTATGGGGCTTCTTCCCTAATTTTCTTTTTAAAAGTATAAACAAGCTAGAAAAACATAAAATCCAATATGGTGGCGGGTTCCTCTTAAGATTCCAGAGGTGACAGCCAATTATACAACGCACACCAGAAAAATGGCGTCACTGGCCATTAAAATGCTGCAACGCTGTTCGCCATTAGCATATAGTAACGTACTCGGCCGCTCAGCCAGTAGGGAGCCTTCCGCGGCACGCAGTAGCCAATCAGACACAAGGCCCGTCCCCAGAGCCTCGCGCAGACAATGAGAGAATGGGTACCCCCACGTCAAAGGAACCACTGTGCCATTGCGTCTCTGTGTACTTACCTACTTTGTGGCTACACTGTTGTTATTTGACCCCGCTGTATGCACCGAGAGTGTACAGCAGTAAGCAGGCATCATCTAACGTTGAAACAGATTACAAACCGTGGCAGACCCGATACTGTGTCACTCCCCGACTGTAAAAATTTTTTTACTGTGAATTTTTTGTTTAATATATTTCTTGAGAAGAGAAAATAACACTTCAGTTAACGTGCCCATGTTTCAAGTGGAAAGCACCTATTGCCGGCTATGTACACAGTAGAGGTACAGTAGCCAAATGCAGTCAGCGTCTTCCCATTGGCAGTCTGAATTTTGTTTTCGCACATACGGTTTATGATTTGATAATGCTAAAATCGTCCAGCAGCCAGCAGGTAGTTGGTTGGTTACATGGAACGAACTATTTTTGTGTCAGTCCGGGGTACACTGATGACAAAAATCTATTGCTTGGCTGCAGTGCGTGAGCTCACGAATCGTTTGAATAGTTGGCTGGAAAGAATTAGTTTGTATAAGGCAACAACATTCTATGAAAATGGCACTGCAGGTTTTGTATGTGTTTCCAGCGCATGTCACAGTCTCACATTTGGATGTAACGATTACCTCAATAAAGGCGGCCAGACTTGTTGCGGACTGGACAGTGACAGAAGATTTGACCAGTGATCACCAACTGATTGTGTTTGATTTGAATTTTGTTCCAGCCCCAGAAGAATCTCAAGCCCAAAGAACACCCCACATCCATCGGGATTCAGACTAGAACAGATTCAATGAAGTACTGTTGGAGAATATCCAAAAGTACCTAGACGAACACTCAGAAGATCTGCACATCCGAGCTGAAAAAGTCACCTACCTTAAGTACTTCTAAACCTGGTGGCCCACTAAACAAATGGTAGGACGGAGAGTTATAGGAAATGAGGAAAAGAGTCAGAAAACTCTAAGGCTTATGAATAACAGTAGAACACTAACACTGAGACTTACGATGTTATAACAATACAGTCGACAAAGAAAGACTTATTCAAGACTTATAAATATAAATAATAAAGAGTCACGAAGGAACTTCGTAACGAATAAGGGAAATGATGATCCTTGGGAGCTGGCTGGTATACAAAATTCTTGCAAAACAAGTTAAAACGTAACCAGTATGTGAGGAGCCCAACGAGACAAGGGAGAATACGTTTGGACGGAGAAACAGAGACTCATGAAGAGAAGCGATGCTGTATGGATGAGTTGCCAGACACCCCATCAACAACTTAATACACAATGGAACAGTTGGATATAATCATGAAAGAAATGAAAAATAAGAAGGCACCAGGACATGATGCAATCACTCCAGAGACTTTGAAGATAGCCTATTCACTGATACACCATGATATTCTATCATTAATGAATAAATGCCTGACTCAAGGATGCTTTTAAAGGATATGGAAACATGGTCTTCNCACCATGATATTCTATCATTAATGAATAAATGCCTGACTCAAGGATGCTTTTAAAGGATATGGAAACATGGTCTTCTCAAACTTTTGCACAAAGGAGGGGACAAAGACAGCACAAAAGAAAAATCCTACAGACCACTTTCACTTCTCCCAGTTTTAATAAACTGTTGGAAAAACTAACAAATATGAGGCTGCTATCGTTCTTAGAGACTGCACAACGATTACATAACAAACAATATGGTTTTCGGAAACGAAGAGGGACTGAAAGAGCAGTTCTGGACATTGTCAGGAAAATCAAAACAACTTAGGAAACATATATGAACTTGACATATTCTTATACATGAGTGGAGCATTTGACAATGCTTGGTAGCCTGAGGTGCTCTGGTAAATCAGGAAAAAGGAATGCCCCAGAAATATCTACACCATGATGAGATCTTTCTTCAAAGAGAGGGTAAGCATTTATGAAGTTAATGGAATCGGCACTGATTGTAATTCCAGCATGGAACAGAAGAGAACTTGAGTCAAAAACAGAAGCAATTTTAAGGGAGGTATAGGAATGGGTAAATAAGACGAAACTTGAGTTATCAGCCGAGAAAACTAATGCAAGGGTTATGAAAGGGAGTCTGCATATATCACCAATCATAATATTTAAGGGAATACCTGTTAAATTGAAAAAGAAAGTCNGGTTATGAAAGGGAGTCTGCATATATCACCAATCATAATATTTAAGGGAATACCTGTTAAATTGAAAAAGAAAGTCATGTATCTTGGAGTTATATTTGACAGCAAGCTTCGATTTCAAGACCACATTGAATACCTCATGGATAAAGCAATCATCCTCTTCACCAAGATCAGAGCAGGAGCAGTATCTACAGAATCCTGGGGCTTGGACTTCAAGACAATGGATACACTATAAAATGGTTTTTTCTTAGGAATTGCGTTATATGGAGTATCTGTCTGGTATCCTAATGCCAGATTGGTACACAAAGAGACTATTGCTGAAATCCCAAAGATCAGTCTTACAATCAATAACAAAGGAATATAGAACGTCTTCTAATGACGCCCTGCAAATAACTGTAGGGTCAATTCCACTGGATAGCTTAGCAAAAGAAAGAGGCTCACTGCTGGAAGAAACGAATGGCAGTTCAGCATCTTTGGCAAGAAAGAAGGAGAAGAGATAAGAATCCCTAGAAATCTGGCAGGAGAGATGGAATGAGTCGGAAAAGGGGAGGGTCACTTACTTCTAGATATTAAGGAAACATATCGTCACCATTTGATTACAGCTGATTATTATCTTAGTCAGATAATAACAGGGCACGGAAACTTTAAAGCCAAGTTACATGAATATAACTTAGTGATTTCTCCTCTTTGCCCGGTCTGTTTAGTTGTAGACACTGTCCAGTATGTGACCCTGGAATGCCCAAATATAGAATACATTAGAATAGAGTTACGTAAAAAAATCAAATATAAGAAGAAGAGCTAAACATAAGAAGTATTNCAAATATAGAATACATTAGAATAGAGTTACGTAAAAAAATCAAATATAAGAAGAAGAGCTAAACATAAGAAGTATTTTATCTCATAAAGAGAGAGCGAGATATTGTGAAGAATTTGCAAAGGACATCATCAATCTATTAAAGGAGTTTGATGTGTGGTTATTGATGAACACTCCAGAAGAAAAACAGAGAATTCTCCTTCAAGTATCTTACCTTGGAATTGAGAGTGTAAAACCGCTATAGAAACCGCAAAGTGGGAGCTGACCCACTTCCCGGATTTGACAATGAGTAAAACCGCTATATAAACATTGTAGTGGGGGCGGCCCCACTACGCAGCCTGGGATAATCCCAAAGAAAATCATAGGAAACTTTAAAAGGATTTATGAACAAACCGTTATATTTAAAAACATGTGCATATTTATGTCAGTTTTGTGAATGGTCAACTTTTTGACAAGCGGTGAAAGATAATTAATCTGCAAGAAAAAGATGCTGTATCATATGAGACACAGTCAACAATAAAAAATGTTGCTCATTACGGCAACGATTCATGAATCGTGACAGTGATTCCAGCAAAAGGAAAATGATGGTTTTGTTGTCTGCAGGTTTCTGAAACCGGGATATTTTCTGACTACGAATTATGCGTATACCGTATCAAAATAGCCTGTTTAAGCTGTCCTACAAAAACTCAAACAAGGGAAGTTTACATTTAACCATAATTTTTACGAACTTAATGCACGTATGGTATTTTTTTTTTTTGGCCCTCGATTGTGTTTTGTGTGTCCTTGCCACGAAACGTGCCATTAAAAAAAACATGTTACCGAATATTATCCCAGTTGCCATGAACTGAGATACGTAATCGACAGCAAAAGGGAATAAAAAAAACACGCTGTGTTGACTTGCTCAACGATCCTTGACCTTTCTGTCAGCGTAGCTGCTGTGCAACTGTTGGTGTATCAAACGTGTGAAAAAAAGAGCAAACATTACTTTGAGTTTATTTGCGAATGAGTTTAACGGATATTTTCTCTCCCATCCCCATCACGTCCGTTTTTTTAGCAGGCGGGTGGTAACATGTTTTGCGATTTTGGCAGAATGAATATTCATTACTTTGTATTCCTTTTCAGCATTGTTCATTTTGTGAAGCTGTAAGTTACACACTTTTCACGCATCACTTTGCTTTTCATTTGCGTTATCATTTTGCGTATAGAAGTTACCTGGAACAATATTTGTAATCTTTTAAGCTGCAAAGGGGCCAATTTTTTTTTTAATTGTATTGGTTTTAAAAACTCCGGGAAGGTTCGTAAGAGCTGGTATTAAGGGCGATGTCTAACATAACATATTTCACGTATTTGAGTGCTGGAGGTATCGCGGCGCTAAGGACGACATAGGCATGCGTTTCACACTCCTCCTGGCCACTACGAGCAAGGCACTGAACTGGCGTGCAGCCTTTCCTTTGGTAACTAGATCTAACAAGAATTCCAGCGGTAAACGTGCCATTATATGCTGATATATTATGTACAAATGTGTGTTACACGGCCCGGTGATACTTCAAATAACGGGTACCGGATTTTGCGTATCTAAAAATATCACTAAAATGCTTGTTTTAGCCGTTTATCGTTTATAAAATACGCTTTAAAAGACGGGCATGGAAACTGAAAACTAGTTTCGGATGTTAAAACTATATTAAGCGCTTCACGTAAGCCGACGCGATTTAAAAAAAAATACAGAGCCGTTTTCGATTAAAAGGTTTATCATTGAAGCTCTGCTGAGTGTTTGGCGGCCTTCATAGCCGAAAAATTAACTAATATCACCTCAAATTAAGTCTAAAAGCTACACACACATCCATGATTTACCCGTGATTCGAACAAGGAATCTCGTGACCTGANCGTGATTCGAACAAGGAATCTCGTGACCTGAAGACGCCTTTATACCTCGGTCAGGAAGGTTGCCACACAAACAACAGGCTATAATATTTGCAATAATGAAGCAAAGAATACTAGCATCGTTTTCAAGCAGTAGATGGATTGGTTCGTTCGTTGGTTGGTTTGTTTTGTTCGTTCATTGGTTCAATTGGAATTGTTAGATTAGGTCGTTCGTTGTGTTCTCCGTAAAAAAATATATTTTGTGGCGGCCTCAAAGTGTTTTCTTGGTATTCACCCTGCCCATCGTATTTATAGTTAAAACTAAATGTTTTGTAGTATTCATAAAAAGAAATATTTGTGGCCACAAAATTTAGCAGTGGCAAATAAAAAAATTGTGTTCTCGCCACAAAAATATTTGGCAAGGTGACTGCCAACAAAAACATTGTGGCAGCCACAAATTATTTTTTTCAGTGTTGCTTTGTTCCTTTATTTGTTTGGTAATGTACGTAGGTTTGGAATGTTTGGTGTAGGTTGAATTGCTCGTGCATTGCAGTTATTTCCTACCCTGTAAAGAATTGGGAAAATTACCTGACAATTGTAAGGGAATATTCACAAACTTGTTTGGGAATCATATTTTTCTTTACATGTACGGTAGAATTACCGCACTCTGGAGTAAAATTCACTTACATGACAGTGGAAAATCCCATACATCGATGGGAAAATTACCCTACGACGTGATCACCTACTCAGCATTGTGTCAACAGTTGGACTGGAGAAAGAAAATAAACAAAATGAGGTGCCATGTTGGACAACTTGTAGGACTTATATTCGTTAGGAAAGGCATAATACTTAGTAATAAATTTAATCTTAAGGTAGAGAAAATCTGTAAAATACAATAATAATCAAAAGTTATAAATAAAAAGATTGTAAAAAATTTGAAAATAAGAAAATTTGTAAGAGACAGTGGAAAACGGATAGTTTTTTGTTTCGGTGTTCAAATCTCAATATACGCCGTTATCTTTTACTGGCGTAAATTTTATGTCAGCGGAATTATTAAAAGACTTGGAAAAGTATTGACTTCAAAGCACTAATAAAGTCAACAAAGAAATTTCACACAAACTTTGCTTTGTACCACACAAAAATAAATAAGCATTCTGTTACACAAAATTATTATTATAACCAGTTCCAGTAATACCTCATTTGTCAAGTTGTCTTAGAAGAGCGGGAATGTTCAAGCTAGTAAAAAATATTTTAGGAATAACTTACATAGTTTTTTTAGTTAGAAATGTGTAAATAACTGAAATTAATTCTTCTTTATTTTCGTTTAGATTAGTTAAGTACACTTATAATAACGAATACCGCCATTTTGTCGCCGTGGTAAAACCGCTAGAGCACCGGCTTTCCGAGGTAGAGGACCATGGTTCGCGCCCACACACCGACAAATGTCGAAGATTTTAGAATTGTGGTTTCGGTTAATATTTGTCTGAGAACATACGTAATAATAAAATTAACAATACCAGTATTCACTTTGTTTTACAAATATAATTTTATTATACAATATAGTTATAATTCCCTTAATTGTATTGGATATTCCCACACTTTTGTCAGGTACTTTTCCGTACTATTAAAGAATAGAACTATACTTGCTATGTAAAATTTAGTCTACTTTTAAGATCTAATTTTACTTACAAGTAGACGTAATTAGTATCCCTATATATGTAAGGGAATTATACTTCAAGTTTTTTTCGCAGTGTATTACTGGAAATTATATCATATAGCTGGAAAATTTGATAGTTTATTAGGTTTTTTTTCCTGTATTATAAGTTGTCATGAGTGTATTAAGTTACTTTCCCATTTATATTCTAATATGGAACGTTTGTGACTGGTGTAGAAAGAGTTAAGTCACGTGATTAATGCATCGTCTATTCACATTTCAACGTACAAAGTTTTCTAAGATAAGTTGGTTAAAAAAAATTGCGATTTTCCAGTATATCCATCCATCCTGTGTGATGGTAGTTTCGTCTGCCGTTGAAGAAAATGTTAAAAATAAATGCCAGAGGAAATAAAATTTTGTCAACAATTAATGCAGTAGTGTTCTACAGTGATGCGTGTTTCTAAAACTCACAAAACTTATATCAGTTTTCCACCTATTTACGTGAAATTGCTAGCGCTATTAGAGCAGATAATTATAACCTTTAATAGTGGGATTAAAATTTTTTGATCTTCAGGTAGAATAAGAACTGAAGGTTAGAAAATATTCTTCAATAATATTTCGCACAATGATCATATGAAGATATTTCTCGAGTAGTGGTGGTTAGTAATTGGTTGCAAGATAGGCCTCCTAGTGCTCATGAAGGGCGCCATATAAAAAGTTAACAATTGTGAGTGAATATGTGGTATTGTTTCCTGTCACGCATGCAAGGCGACGTACACAAATCAGACATGGCTTGCCTTCAGATGCCAAAGAGTAGGCCTTAATTCACTGGCTGATATATCAACGACGAAACAAGCAGACAGTCTCGTGTATGAACAGTTGTTCTCCAAACATGCGTGTGCGTGTGTGTGTGTGTGTGACTTCGGCACCTGGGCATAAAGACAAGAGACGAACGAAATTGATTCGATGACTCGCTGGGGCAAGCAGACAGCTTCGACTCCCGCGTGCGAGAGGCCAGGCCTAGCTTACAGTCAGGGAAAATTATTGCGTAAGCTAGCTACTTGATAGCATTTGCAGGGGCGTTCGAACATGCTTCTGGATTTTGAAAACACAGCGAGCTGAGGAAACACGTGTACGTAACCTCGGTCGAAATCATGTGGTAGAATTTAAACCAGTTTACTGAGTCAGTATTTGCAAGATGAAAGCACGCCAAGAGTATTGGTTCCTTATTACTGATAATGAATTTTCACGTCCTCGTGAAAATAATTTTTGATAGTAAACATTTGTGGAATATCTTTCCCTGAGATATTTTGCACATGCAGTGTTCCATTGCTGTAGTCGTTGATCACCTTTCTGAAAAATATCAAAGCCAAGGCATTATGCTTATTTTAAATTAAAGTCAGGCCGTGGCTAATAAATTGTGATCTAATTGCAAACATATGTAAAAGTTCACGTGGGGAAGTCCAAACTCTCCGTAAATGAACTCGAGGATCTCTCCGGCCCACAAAATGATTGATCATTTAGTGACTACCTGAAGTGGCGTAAGTGAAAAGGCAANCAGGGGCGTTCGAACATGCTTCTGGATTTTGAAAACACAGCGAGCTGAGGAAACACGTGTACGTAACCTCGGTCGGAATCATGTGGTAGAATTTAAACCAGTTTACTGATTCAGTATTTGCAAGATGAAAGCACGCCAAGAGTACTGGTTCCTTATTACTGATAATGAATTTTCACGTCCTCGTGAAAATAATTTTTGATAGTAAACATTTGTGGAATATCTTTCCCTGAGATATTTTGCACAGGCAGTGTTCCATTGCTGTAGTCGTTGATCACCTTTCTGAAAAATATCAAAGCCNGGCAGTGTTCCATTGCTGTAGTCGTTGATCACCTTTCTGAAAAATATCAAAGCCAAGGCATTATGCTTATTTTAAATTAAAGTCAGGCCGTGGCTAATAAATTGTGATCTAATTGCAAACATATGTAAAAGTTCACGTGGGGAAGTCCAAACTCTCCGTAAATAAACTCGAGGATCTCTCCGGCCCACAAAATGATTGATCATTTAGTGACTACCTGAAGTGGCGTAAGTGAAAAGGCAANAACTCGAGGATCTCTCCGGCCCACAAAATGATTGATCATTTAGTGACTACCTGAAGTGGCGTAAGTGAAAAGGCAAAGACCGGCGAAGTTTTGATTATGACGATGGCTTTTGTATTTACGTTGCTGAATAGTTGTTGGACACACTACGAGCTTTCTTAAACAATCCAGTAATCTTTGAGAACGATAAGACGTTTAAAAAAATTGTTAGTGCTATTTTTACAACTACTTACACGAAATTTTATTTGAGACTCCCTACCAGTCTGTGGGCCATTGTAGCACGAGTTCACAACTTAAGTAGAGTCATGTAATGTGCAATCCAGTTCAGAATGAATGGGTACTCCTACGACAACAAGCAACCAATGAGCGTATAATGGCTATTCGAATGTTTTCAGGACTGCGAAACCTAGCCTGCTAGTTAGTGACGCCGTGAATTTTTTCCTTTTCCTTTGCAACATAGAAATGAAAAAAATTCAATCGTGGTACATTAAATGTAAGTGCGCACTTCCCGAGAGAGTTGGTTTCGCATTACTGAAAGCTATGCGAGGTAATAAAATGAGAGACGATATGAAAATAATCATCGTATCAGCTGTCAGACGTGATAACTATGGCTCAGTTGTAGCAACTGCAGATACCTCAACTGTTATATTTATTACGTACATAGAGAATAATTTATATATGCATGTGATTTGGTTTGTATGGTAACGTATAATGTGTTGGTGAGAGGCGCAGTGTAAGGCGCGAAATACGTAAGATGTATACCGTGTAGATGTACATAACAGTAATAAAAGTCTTGCCCGGCTGGTATTGCTATGTTAATGAGCAGAATAGGACACTCGTAATTAAAAAAACTGACAATTAACACGTGCACTTTCCTCTTAACATACCGAAGCAAAATACCTACTGGGCCCAATAATAGATGCATACACAACTTNTTAACACGTGCACTTTCCTCTTAACATACCGAAGCAAAATACCTACTGGGCCCAATAATAGATGCATACACAACTTCAAACCTGAAATTTGCATGCTGTCAAACACTCCAACTAGCTACATTAGGTACAGAACAGCCACTTGAAACAAATACAGCGACAGATCTGACTACTGGAAAGGTTTAATGAAAGTATGGACTGGAAACAAATACGAGAAGACATGTTATATCAGAAGAATAAAAAAATACCTATGTGCCGACACTAGCTAGTCGAAAAAAAAAAAATTAGGCACGGCGAATACGTAAGTTAAAAACTCATGCAAATTAATTTTAATGAAATATAAATAAGAAAAAAAAATGCCACTCAGCGTGGAGCATGCGAGTAAACGCTTAGTGTACAGGGTTTCACGTGTAAATACCGTTCCTGCAAACTGTTTAAATTTAAGTTACCTAGCAAAATAAAATTATTAATTTACTGAGAGCTGCGCGTCTTTGATACTGGGCAAAGTTAGTTGCAACCTGAGGCCGTAGGAAAACGTTGACATCATGGACAAGAAAGCAGGATCGTGTAGAAAACTTACGGACATCTCTGCCTCTGTAGATGCTACTTTTCTATTCTGGATCCCCTCTGCCCTAAACGAAAGGCTCACGGGCTTATGTGTAATCTACAATCTCAGCACTACGCTTTATGGGACGCGAAAAACTAACCATATATCAGTTATTAATTATCGCTCCTGCAGTCCGGACACGGGCCTCTTCTTGACGCGTCACGTCTTCGTACTTCAGTACTTGCCCAGTCTAAACCCATGTCGAACTCGGTTTTTAAGAAATAAATTAAAATACCTAGCTACGTGATCGCATACGATCACACAGTCCTAACGAAACAACCAGGATGGCTTGTTCTCTTTCAGGAACTCCAAACGTTCACCATAAAAATAGAAAATTCTTCAACAGTATTAATTTTAAAATTCACGATCCTTATAAGCTAGCTAGAGTCGCACCTCTAATTTACAATTTAATAGCCACGGTAACACAACACAATACAACTTTCCCTCTGAAATGTGAATTACTTGAGAGATTCGTATTAAGACTTAAGGGCACTAACTACCGGCTGGCAGCTGCGAAATTTAATTAGGAAAGCCAAGGAAACTTCATCTCAGTGCATTAATTTTAAAGATAGGCGTTTCAAACAAAATGTATTCATCGCGGATTTTTTAAGTAGACGTTCCCTATATCGGAGATGTTTCCATGACGTGTATAGTCTGTTTGCAAGAAATTTTTAAAATTTATGTTTTGCAAAAAAGTACATACTGCCTACCTATATTGAAAATATACGCCCTTAGGGATATTCTCCTAAAATATTCGTGACAAATACATTTTGTTTGAAACGCTTATAATTAAAATTAACGCACTGAGACCAAATTTCTTTAATATGCGATTTCTTATTAACATTTTGCATCTGCCAGTCGGTAGGCGGTGCCCTAAAATTTCGAACGTTTCATATGCGAATACGTGAAAATGCAAGTTATATAACAAGATAAACATTTAAATCAGTATAAAATAATGTAAAAAAAAATTAAATAATTTTCTTATTCCGTAAAAACGTCGTTTTTAGTTAATGTAAAAACAAAACAGAAGGCACGCTCCATTTAAATGTGACTTAGTTTCAAATACCAAAAGTATGGAAATTATGCATGATAGATATAAATGAGGGCTAAGCCATAATAATATAAAAATAATGAATCAAATTAGGTGTAGATTTTGCCATTTGTTACAGTGGATGTGTGCATACATAAATTATATAAATTTTTGTGTGTGTATGTAAATAGTGTTTGATGTCTGCACATGTGTGATGTGTGGCAAAATGATAGTGACAATAGATACCTTTAATTTAAGTTACTCGAAATAGTAAATCTTTGGCAGTGTTTCCATTGTGCAAACTCCATAAGATATTAAAACTGCCAGGTTAATTTGGCAGTGTAAGTCTGTAGGGTATTTAATACTAGCACAATAACGTCCGGAATGTTTTTACAAATGCAACGTTACAAGTTCAACCGATTCTACGAATCTCTGAGAGGGTTCAACAGGCAGAATTCATTGCGCCGTTGTAATTCTTGAGACGAGGTCATGTTCTCAAGGTAATGTCTAGGATAAACATTCACCTTTTTATCTAAAGGAACGCGCCTATAGTGCCGCACCAACATTGGGGTAGCATACATATCGTGTCGACACATCACGAGTCACATTAGTACCACCTTTATACATAGAAGTAAGCCTTAGTACCTCCACACTGAAATTGNCCTTTATACATAGAAGTAAGCCTTAGTACCTCCACACTGAAATTGACCAAATTTAATCACGGAAACCTTTGTTGAAAATAGATATGTATTTCGAAAATTAAATTGCAACATAGCTTGATAATCATACTCCAGAAGTTAGTCACCTGCAACACAGCGAAGTAAACTAAAGTAATAACTAGCACAAGTGCAGACGAAGTGAAGCAAAAATATAAATTTTTACAGTTGTCCGAAGCTATAAATGGAAATGTAAGAACGCCCTATGATTGATTAAGTGAAGAAAATGCCTGGTTTATCATGTTAGATGTAAAAGCTTTAAACGTACTTTGTGTGTTTACTATTTCCAGTGTATAAACTTTGTATACTGTAATTTNCGCGCCTATAGTGCCGCACCAACATTGGGGTAGCATACATATCGTGTCGACACATCACGAGTCACATTAGTACCAGCTATACATAGAAGTAAGCCTTAGTACCTCCACACTGAAATTGACCAAATTTAATCACGGAAACCTTTGTTGAAAATAGATATGTATTTCGAAAATTAAATTGCAACATAGCTTGATAATCATATTCCAGAAGGTAGTCACCTGCAACACAGCGAAGTAAACTAAAGTAATAACTAGCACAAGTGCAGACGAAGTGAAGCAAAAATATAAATTTTTACAGTTGTCCGAAGCTATAAATGGAAATGTAAGAACGCCCTATGATTGATTAAGTGAAGAAAATGGCTGGTTTATTATGTTAGATGTAAAAGCTTTAAACGTACTTTGTGTGTTTACTATTTCCAGTGTATAAACTTTGTATACTGTAATTTGGCTTGTCCAATATCTTTGTACTGCTATGTATTGAAAAAAAATCTTACGAAAGAAGTAGTTTCAAAGTGTTATTGAAATAAGTGAAACTTGAAAAAAAAAATTGTTTGTAACGTCTTTCGTTCTATGGTAACACTACACATTTAAGATTTATTCCCGGAAAGTTTTCTTTATATTTTTTAATGCTACCAGTGTGCCTGAAATCTTTTATATCCCAGAATTTTGGATGATATAATCAAAGGAAGAAAGACGAACTAAGTGCAAAGGGAAATAGTTATCTCACGTTGGTCTCAAGTCTTTAAGTAAAAAAAAATATATTCATTCAAAATCTTTCCTTAGAACTAAAATTAATTCGCATTTTAACACACGTGTGCAAGTAACAAATTTAAATTATATTGGCCTGTTACATAAACAAATGTGAACTCTAGTGGTTCGCACCCGTACGTGACAAATTAGTGACTCTTCTCTTATCTGGCTTGAGAAATAGTTGTCATAGCATGTAATCAACAAGAAACTACTACGAGGAAACTCGGCTTTAAGAAGAAAATATCTGAGGAAGCTATACGAGAAATGGAAGTTACGTTCTGTATCGTGTTATTAAAAGAATCAAGACGTTTGTATGTGTAAAGTTACAAGTAAGAATTTTCTAGAGGAAGGAAACTTTCAGTTGGGTGAGTGACAATTACTTGTTTTGATCGGCACTACAATCTAAAATAAGGTACGTGGCTTTAATGAAAGTGTAAGTTCAACTTCATAAAGGAGTAACATCTGGGTGTTGTATCAGAACTCGATTCCAGCCATCAAAATAATGACAGTATTTTAGTTATTTAGATTATGTTAAGTACGTTAAGGAAGCAAACTGACAATACTAAAATCTAACTGATCTTCACCAACTTACACTAAAATTAAATCAATTATGTCGTTACACTTAGCATAAACTAATACAAATCCAGCAGCACACAAGCAGATTATAAATAATAATTCACATATCTGCCTTCAAATTACTTCACATGTAATCGTAAGCAGGCCCATAGTATACATAATAAAGTGAAACTGCTCAACGAAATTCCAATGAAAGAAAGATCACAACGCGTAGGCATTCCTGAGAATAATACATCATTACATGCAAAATGTATATAGCATATCGCTATCTCTATTATGAGTAACGCTACCATAAACGAAGTGTAATTATTACAAGGTATCTGATTTCGACTGCGACTTTCATTACCTGACTATTACATTCCTATCTGTGACTTGGGGCTACGCACCTAGTACAAGGAGTGGTTACAGAGCAAAAGCAAAGACGTAAATATAGACGGAACAGGGAAACTAAATAACAGGCTAAACCTGTATAGCGATGTTGAAAATTACGCCGAAAGAAAAACATTGGCAAGGCTTCTGAGGTAAATGATACCTTCTTGTGAAAGCAGATACTTTCGCGTTCAGGTATATCGCAAGTAGCCATAGGCAGATTAAAATAATTAGAACAGCCGTCTCAGTAATAAATGTATAGTCCAGTGTTTACCTTAGCTTGTCTGATTATGGGTCGGTTGGCATACCCGAACTGAAGAATTGGCGCTCGTCAAATACAGTAGAAATGTAGGGCGTTGGTGAAGTCATCGAACGTTTTCTTAGTCTTCAGTCGCAATTATTTTGAAAGAAACAATTTGTGACGAACACAAAACTGTTTTGTTGTTTTGTAATAGATTTGCAAGTTTTCGCAGCCGCTGTCTTCAGTGATAAAAAAAAAATGTAAATTTGTACCTACAAAGTTTTGGTATTGTCAATTCACGGTTTCTTCAGATGTTTTGAAACAAACATTTGAAAAATCAAACTAGGAGTAATATGTTAATCTGTTTTTAAATAACTTGTATACCACAAGGATATAATACTGATTAACTTTAAAAGTATTATATTTTGAAAAAAATGAAACTTAAACTTAGTATTTTCTATAACTTGTAATATTTATTTCGTATTCAATACGAATTGAAATATGTGAGAGCAGCAATGTTTTGGAAACGGCTAGTAAGAAATATTTCGCAGTTAGAATATTGTTTTAACCAATTTTTTTATATTCTATTTGTAAATTAAACGTTACCTATTTAAATATTAAAGTTTTTAGGTAGCCCTGATGGAAACATATTTCATTGTTACAGTTAAAAATATGAGCGCAAAATACGGTGCGTAGGCCCTAGTGACATGATATTTTTTTTTCGACCAAGGAAGAAACGTCAATAGGCTGTCAGCGGAGCAGAGCTTGTCGGTTTCTCTCTTTCTCTCACTCTCTCACTCACTCTCTCGCTCTGTAAATTTCACACCGTTAGTAGTAGCAAGAAAATTATTCATGTTTTCAATTTTAGCATATTTCATACCCATTACAGCAAAAATAATGATTACGCTGAAGAGACAAAAAAACTGGTACACCTGCCTAATATCGTGTAGGGCCCCGGCGAACACGCAGAAGTGCCGCAAGATGACGTGGTATGGACTCGATTAATGTCTGAAGGTATGCAGGAGGCACTTCACACAATGAATCCAGCAGGGCAGTTCACAAATCCATAGGAGTGCGAGGCGGTGGAGATCTCTTCTGAACAACACATTGCAAGGCATCCCAGATATGCTCAATAATGTCAATGTCTGGTGATTTAGGTGGCCAATGGGAGTGTCTAAAGTCAGAAGGGTGTTCCTGGAGCCCTTGGTAGCAACTCTCGGCGTGTGGGGTGTCGCATTGTCCTGCTGGAATTGTCCACGTCCGTTGGAATGCCCAATGGACATGAATGGGTGCAGGTGATCGGATAGGATTACTACGTATCTATCACCTGTCAGAGTCGTATCTAGACGTATCAGGGGTCCCATTTCACGCCAACTGCACACGCCCCATACCATTACAGAGCCTCCACCAACTTGAACAGTCCCCTGATGACATGTAGGGTCCATGGATTCATGAGGATGTCTCCATAGCCGCNACAGAGCCTCCACCAACTTGAACAGTCCCCTGATGACATGTAGGGTCCATGGATTCATGAGGATGTCTCCATAGCCGCACAGGTCCATCCGCCCGATACGAGACACGTCAGACCAAGCAACGTGTTTCCGGTCATCAACAATCCAATGAAGGTGTTGGTGGGCCCATGGGAGGCGTAAAGCCTTGTGTCGTGCAGTCAACAACGGTACACGAGTGAGCATTCGGCTCCGAAAGCCCATGTCAATGATGGTCCGTTGAATAGTTCGCGCGCTGGCACTTGTTGATGCCCCAGCATTTAAATCTGCGCCAAATTGAGAAAGGGGTGCACGTCTGTCACGTTTAATGATTCTCGTCAGTCGTCGTTTGTCCCGCTCGTTCTCGATATTTTTCCGGCCACAGCAATGTCGAAGATTTGATGCTTTACCGGATTCCCGATATTCACGATGCACTCGTGAAATGGTCGTACGCGAAAATCCAAAGTATATCGCTACCTCGGAGATGTTATGTCCCATCTCTCGTGCACCGACTATAACACCGCGTTCAAACTCACTTAAATCTTGATAACCTGCCATNCCCATCTCTCGTGCACCGACTATAACACCGCGTTCAAACTCACTTAAATCTTGATAACCTGCCATTGTAGCAGCAATAACCGTTCTAGAAACTTTTCCAGACGCTTGTTTTCTTATACAGGCGCTGCCGACCGCATCTCGTTACTCTGATTGGTTCCATACCTCTGTTATTTGTATACGCACGCCTATGCCAGTTGTTTGGCTCTCCAGTGTATAATTATTGTTGAATTTATAATTTGCAACTGAAAAGAGATTTCAGTGTTTGAATACTTACTATAATATATTTAAAAGTGATGGAGGGAGGGTTACAAACCCGAAGTTGGCAGAAGTGGCTACTGGCGAGTGGCGACAAACAACATGACAAGGCATGTTGCTGTTGATCAACGAAGCGTTAATTTGTCTTGCTCTGAATAACACTTCAAATTACCAATCATATTTGTACACGTTGTGTTTTTTTAATCCTACCTAGGCAAGTTACGACGTTGTGATAACTCAGTGATTCCATGGCGGTAATAAATATACTGTAAAGAGTGTCATGACCACTGCGTGGAAGAGGGTGTGGCCGCATCGTGGTCGTTACGCTGGCCTGGTGTGTGTGTCTGATTACAAATATTGTACGTGCGAAATTCATACGTTTTAACTGTGAACTATTTTTATGACATCTGTTTATTTATCACAACGTTGTAGCATTGCCGTAGGTATATGAAACACAGTTGTGTAACGTGCTTAAGTTTCTGTGATTTGAATTTTTTGCCACAATCCCAACAAATTGCTAAGCTCAGAATTTTTTTAAAATAAATAATTTAATAAGTTTAGTAAAAACTTAGTACGTGTGTAAAGAAATATTGGTGGAATAAAAGTTACGGTAGGCCTGTTTGTGTGCATGTTCACCACTATATTTTAAGTTTTCTCCTGCTACGTATTAAATATACGTGACACGAGTTGCGTCTTTGAATTTACTGTATTTTTCGTTAGACTGGTTGCTCCTTCATTTTCATATTTATTCCAACTACGACTGTCCTTAAAACAAAAAATGAAACAATACACATCGCAATTCTTTTCATCATAGTTGTAACAGGGTTAAACACAGCCGTGTTAAACACAGTCGTGGCAAAATATTGACTTGTATTATGTGTAATGTGCTATATCGTGTATTTAGCAAACATGTTTGTTAATAATGTAAAATAATAACCGTAAGAACTTTCGTCAAAACAGACATTGTTAAAAAGTCATAAAACTGACCTATATATGGTTACTTGCTGACCCGGAAAACGTTGTTTTGCTGTGTCACTGGGAGACACCTGGTGGGAATAAATTGTAACCTAGATCGATAAATGATCGATGATAATTGATCAGTTATCGACCTAGGGTAAAATTTATTAAATTACTAATATCGCTATAAAAAATAAGGGTTGGTGGTAGAAGGGTGAAAATTTAGGAGGGTATGTATTTTTTGATGCCACATCATAAAAAAATAAAAAATAAAAATTTTGTTCAAACAATAAAAAAAAATTGTTTGGGGGTGGCCACCCTTATTACTTAGGGGTGTAAAAAATAGATATAAATCTATTCTCAGACCTACCGAGTATACATAAAAAATTTCATAAAAATCGGTCCAGCCGTTTCGGAGGAGTTCAGTGACTAACACTGTGACGGGAGAATTTTATATATTAGACAGGCCTAAATTGTGAATATTCGTACGTAATCCTTTTTAAAATATGGCAGATTTCTTTGAACAGCTGTAAACAGTAANTTGTTCAAACAATAAAAAAAAATTGTTTGGGGGCGGCCACCCTTATTACTTAGGGGTGTAAAAAAAAGATATAAATCTATTCTCAGACCGACCGAGTATACATAAAAAATTTCATAAAAATCGGTCCAGCCGTTTCGGAGGAGTTCAGTGACTAACACTGTGACGGGAGAATTTTATATATTAGATAGGCCTAAATTGTGAATATTCGTACGTAATCCTTTTTAAAATATGGCAGATTTCTTTGAACAGCTGTAAACAGTAAACAAAGCATTTTAAGTTAAAACGTAGAAGTCACATGGCAGTATTTATGTTTACATGAAGCGGAAGGATATGAAATCGATAACCAAAAGTACAAATTTAGCAGGGCTTTAGAAAAGTGTGAATTAACAGTGAATGTACTATAGTTTTACATTTTGGTATGTGTAATTTTGGAAAACAAGTACCGTATGTGTAATTCTTCACAAATTTTTTGAAGACTTATAAATTTGGTGTTAGATTACAAGTTTAAAATAAGTGTAAAAATACATCAACACAAAGTAAATTTGTTTTTTTTTTTTTTANTTATTTTTTTTTTTATTTTTGCATTTTATTACTGTACTGTCATTGTATTAACACACCGTTATCATTGTAATAATACATATTCCATAGTGCACTTTTGCAATGACTAAATATGTGTACATTTNTTGAAGACTTATAAATTTGGTGTTAGATTACAAGTTTAAAATAAGTGTAAAAATACATCAACACAAAGTAAATTTGTTTTTTTTTTTTTTAATTTTTGCATTTTATTACTGTACTGTCATTTTATTAACACACCGTTATCATTGTAATAATACATATTCCATAGTGCACTTTTGCAATGACTAAATATGTGTACATTTNTATTAACACACCGTTATCATTGTAATAATACATATTCCATAGTGCACTTTTGCAATGACTAAATATGTGTACATTTATATTAACAACTTTGGTGAAAATACCATTATTACGAACAAATAAAGAACGAATTTACTTACATAAACTAAGGTGCTTGAGTAGGCAGCCCAAAAAGTTTTGTTTTATTTTACGACCGAGCAGAGTGATTGGTTTGAACAGCTCAATCATCCCACGGTTACAGGCACTTTATCTTAATTACTTGTTTAATCCAGCGAAAAGGGAGCACGGCGGGGATTTAAAAAAAGTTTCGCAAACGACGAACAGTATTCGAAGACGTTACCAGATGATGTCAAACACAACCAAGTATTGCGTCTATCGCTTGGCTTTTATACCACACATCGTTGCAAACGTATTATTCCTGGTAACGATTGTGGTCGTTCGTGAGTTGCCGGTGGTAACGGCGCCTGACCACTACTCAAAATGGTCACGGGTGCGAATCATGTAAATGTCGGGAGTTCTTCATGTTGTGAAACGCTTGTGAGTGGATGGTCTAGGACTGCAGTGTCTAATTCATAAATGTACAAGGGTGTATATCGCGTAATTTGTGTGTGCAATTTTTGAACAAGCCATTACACCTACGATAGAGTAAAATTACACGAACATTACCAATGTGTTTTCTTTCTTGTAGTACGTGTTATTTGACACAACAGTTTGTATTAAAACAAACACAGTGGCTTCCTTATTTTAGCTTTTTTTAATGGCATTTTTACTGTGACACAAAAGTGAAGTAAAATAACACGGGCGTTGTGTTTTAGTTGCGTTATACGTCCTGAAGTTTCTGATGGCGTTCAGTTTGCAGCTTTAAGGTACAGCTGCAGAAGCGACCGTTACGTACTGAGGCTGAGTGGATCCTTCCTGTCTTTCTGCGCTGCTGGCTGTGCATGTGTGTTCCCTGAGTGGCTTTGTCTGAAAAGACAACAAATAGTACATAATGCAGGAAGTCCCCACACATTATCAGTAGTTTAACATCTAATGTTTGTAGCTTTACCCTGAAAACGGAGGCTGCAATGCCGTCTGAAACGTCGGAGGTTACAAGACACTGACACGGCGCAGCTACAAGAAGAAAAGTAGAAGTATTTTTCTTAGCAAGTATTACACTGGCAAAGATTTAAAAAAAGAAATGCTTATTTTTTTAGTCTCTGGCCAATCAATTTTCAAGGTTTATGTACACGTTTCGCCCTTCCGGTATGGATAGCAGGTCATTATTGAGGTGTACAGCAAGTAAGCGCGATAGACATTTGTATAATCGAAATCGCATACTGTAAACCTCGCAACAAAACCTTCGTGCTTCTCTTACAAAGTTTTCTCCAGTCAAATTGTTGAAAATATATTGAAGCTCATCGTATTGCATTAATAAGTTGTGTAGACATGGTTTTGTCATATCTTGATCACATAATTCCTATTTTAATAACTCGCGTGATATTTTTTTCAAAAATGGTTAGATATCGGAAGAGTTCGCGAGAGCAATAATCGGAAGTTTAGCTTTTACAGTCATCTGAGAATAAGGTTCTATGCCAATTATTCATAAGGAGCCGACTTGTCACGAGTCTTCTAATCGTAACTATGTTGAACACAATTCTTTTTTTTTTCTTTTTTTTTNCATAAGGAGCCGACTTGTCACGAGTCTTCTAATCGTAACTATGTTGAACACAATTCTTTTTTTTTTCTTTTTTTTTTGCAACGGGTTTGTTACTATTTTTAATTCCTTTCGTTCTTCACAGCAAAAAATTTATTTGCTTCTAAGATTCTCTAGAAACTAGTTGCCAAAGATTTTGCATTAACTCTACCGCTGAAATATTGTATATTTGCAACANTTCTAAGATTCTCTAGAAACTAGTTGCCAAAGATTTTGCATTAACTCTACCGCTGAAATATTGTATATTTGCAACATATTATTTTAGAAAACACAGAATTGCTTATGTATCTCAATATTTAGAATAAATTTGGAGTCTGCATTACATCCTTGTTAAAATTCAACATTTGGTTTACACATTCCATGATAAGGTTTTGTGAAATTTACTCAAACTTTTGTAATGTTAAAAAAACATATTTAGCAACTAGTTCCCAAACAATCCCTTGTACAAATCAAAAAAAATTACAGTGCAGTAAAATAATTTGGGTAAAATTATAGGAGTACCTCAGACGTACAAGTATTTTCAATTTACCATGCCACTGAATAAACCCGGAATTATTTTAGTACCTCTCCAAATAAGTAATGAGTTTCATAAAATTTCATAATTTTTTCTCTCGTGAAAATAAAATACTCCTGAAAAAAAAAAAAGTAACATTGGGTAGCCTCACGCGTGATGAAACGATGATTGCGACAGTGGAACAGAAGCCTCCGTCAAATGAAGTCTAGTAATATAGGTAAAAGTTCATAATTTCGCTCGATGCCGAGTTNCAAATAAGTAATGAGTTTCATAAAATTTCATAATTTTTTCTCTCGTGAAAATAAAATACTCCTGAAAAAAAAAAAAGTAACATTGGGTAGCCTCACGCGTGATGAAACGATGATTGCGACAGTGGAACAGAAGCCTCCGTCAAATGAAGTCTAGTAATATAGGTAAAAGTTCATAATTTCGCTCGATGCCGAGTGAGAGGCTGTGTAAGCCGCTCGAGCCGGCTATTTTCTCCAGAGAGGATCTTGCGGTTGAGCCGCCGTGGTAGGGAACGGGACTAGGTATTTGCGTGGCAGGGGGAAGGTGGGTTTTAAAGCGTTGGGAGAGGGGGCAGCAGGGACTTTGTAGGTAATTATTAAAAGCTAGGGCCTGATGAATGCGGCAGCGCTCTNGCGTTGGGAGAGGGGGCAGCAGGGACTTTGTAGGTAATTATTAAAAGCTAGGGCCTGATGAATGCGGCAGCGCTCTCGTCAGAAATTTCTCCAGAGACGGCGGCAGACAATTAATTAACCGCCCCATTGCTTGCCGCGAGAGAGTCCGTAATCTGACAGCTCGGGGTTCCCAATCTGCGCACATGACAAATTCTCACACATGTCTCGCTGGGAATATTTTCTCCCCCTNCTGACAGCTCGGGGTTCCCAATCTGCGCACATGACAAATTCTCACACATGTCTCGCTGGGAATATTTTCTCCCCCTATCTTCCGTCAAATACAGCATCCTTCGTGGGGATAATATGTTTGGGTTTCTACGACTTAAAAGTAAATTCATAACAACGGTAATTCGCCGTATGTTTTTCCTGACATCTTCAATTCATTGTCCTTTTTAGTCTCAAGTTCTCAGACTTACAGAGCATACATATGAACTTTCTAAACTCTCTTGAATTCTATAATTTTCTAAATGGTACCTGCTGAGAAGAAGTAAGTGATTATTTTACACTTCCAGGTACACAAGTGATCTTAAACAACAGCTATAAATCAATACTGATTTCAAAAATATTCTTAATTTTGCCATATACCTTACCAGGTTATGTCGAAAACGCACAGAATCAAGAATGCGGGGACCAGTGCATACAGGTGACGAAGCATTTTAATTATTAAATTAGTTAATGCTGTATGGGTGGTAAACCTAATGGTGATATCCACCTGGTGATATATTTAATACTTGATGCTGTGCAAACAAAAATAGTGGCATGGACAGTAGTTATATGAAGTATATAGGAGAGTTAGACAAGATAATGGTTTTCACTGTGGTTGGTTTTTTCAATCGGTATACGAATTACCTGCACCAAGTTATGCACTGATCAGGTAAACGCTATTCAGAACAGATCTTTAGAATTATTCTTTGGGACTTACAAATAAGGAAACTCTAGACTGTATTGGTCGGCCATAGACTCGAAAATAATGTAATTAGTATTACATATTTGGTTAACATAGATGCTGTTAAATTTTTTCTGAGATTCTGGTAATAACCAAATGATTTCATATAGTTACTACAAAACTGTTTGACACTGACTAAACACAACTACTTAATTTTAAATACACTGAAGAGCCAAAAAAACAACTGGTATAGGAGTGCGTATGCAAATAACAGAGGTATGGAACCAATCAGAGTAACGCTATGCGGTCAGAAGCTAGATCGGTTACTGCTGCTACAATGGCAGGTTATCAAGATTTAAGTGAGTTTGAACGTGGTGTTATAGTCGGTGCACGAGAGAGCGATAACATCAAGATCGTGAAAGAACGGGACAAACNGCGATAACATCAAGATCGTGAAAGAACGGGACAAACGACGACTGACGAGAAACATTAAACGTGATAGACGTGCACCCCTTTCTCAAATTGGCGCACATTGGATTTGTGGACTACCCTGTAGGATTTGTGGTGTGAATTTCCTCCTGCATACCTTCATACATTAGTAGAGTCCATGCCACGTCGTCTTGCGGCACTNCTGCTGCTACAATGGCAGGTTATCAAGATTTAAGTGAGTTTGAACGTGGTGTTATAGTCGGCGCACGAGAGAGCGATAACATCAAGATCGTGAAAGAACGGGACAAACGACGACTGACGAGAAACATTAAACGTGATAGACGTGCACCCCTTTCTCAAATTGGCGCAGATTGGATTTGTGGACTACCCTGCAGGATTTGTGGTGTGAATTTCCTCCTGCATACCTTCATACATTAGTAGAGTCCATGCCACGTCGTCTTGCGGCACTNAGGATTTGTGGTGTGAATTTCCTCCTGCATACCTTCATACATTAGTAGAGTCCATGCCACGTCGTCTTGCGGCACTTCTGCAGGCAGGTGTACCAGTTTTTTTGGCTCTTCAGTGTATATTACAAACATAACAAAATTAGAAGAATCTGTTTATATTTATATTTTTTTACTACAAAATATTTTTTAGTTCAAGTACTGGACTAGCCATAATACATTTTGTACAAAACGGATAGTCGTACAACAAAAAGAGGAAAAGACAGCGTTTTTCTTTTTTAAGTTCTTAAAAGGCTAGAAGAGAATATCGAAATAAAAACACACACTTCTTAAAAGTAAATTTTGTGTTTTTTTATTTGTTTACTATTTTAAGAAAATCTAGTAACATATCAAACATATGTCCAAAAAATGTGTATTTGAAAGGTGCTAGCCAGGGCCATAACTAGAAGCTTGGGGGCTCTGGGTCATCAAGTGATTATGGGGTCCACTTTGAACTCACCCCATACCCTTGACTCAACACAACTTTCAAACAATTTTTATAGGGTTCCTAATTGGTATTTTTTGTTCTACAAAAAGAATGGGAATTTAAATTAGACAAATCTCACCTAACCTTTCACACTGAGATTAATATAATGTTTACGGCTTGACCACGGNATGGGAATTTAAATTAGACAAATCTCACCTAACCTTTCACACTGAGATTAATATAATGTTTACGGCTTGACCACGGTATTTATTGAAAAATCAATTGCCTTCAAAAGAGTTTATTAAACGCATAAAATATGTTAAGTTACTTAGGTAAAATACAGAAAAATTTAGGGAAGGAAATTTTATTGATAGAATAACTCGTATGAAAAATTGAGATGTTTAAAAACATTACAAGCAAAAAAAAAGTTAAAGAGGGAAAAAAAGCTATTTTTATAAATTTTTTAACTTTATGAGCAATGCTTTATGTCTACAGTATACATAGGTTGAGTTTGGACTGTAAAANATGGGAATTTAAATTAGACAAATCTCACCTAACCTTTCACACTGAGATTAATATAATGTTTACGGCTTGACCACGTTATTTATTGAAAAATCAATTGCCTTCAAAAGAGTTTATTAAACGCATAAAATATGTTAAGTTACTTAGGTAAAATACAGAAAAATTTAGGGAAGGAAATTTTATTGATAGAATAACTCGTATGAAAAATTGAGATGTTTAAAAAGTGATAGTTTAACACATTACAAGCAAAAAAAAAGTTAAAGAGGGAAAAAAAGCAATTTTTATAAATTTTTTAACTTTATGAGCAATGCTTTATGTCTACAGTATACATAGGTTGAGTTTGGACTGTAAAANATTTTTATAAATTTTTTAACTTTATGAGCAATGCTTTATGTCTACAGTATACATAGGTTGAGTTTGGACTGTAAAAATTACATTAAATTATGTCTCCTACCTTTTTTACAGGGAAAGCTATTGATTACTTTATCAAAGTAAATTTTTGAACTCTTTTCAATAGAAAGTATAACTAGTTTGCTGAGCCTTTCCTGTCCTGCTTCGTAGGTAATTTTTTATTAGCTTCAGTTCTGAAAATGACCGTTCGGACTTAGCTACGGTCACAGGAACAGTACAGTACATACTGTGCACACATCAGGATAAGTTAACGAAACTGGGCTGTGATCAACTATTAACAGATCTGCGAACTCGATGCTGATCATCTTCTCAAGTTTGCCTTTAAAGGAAGTCTTAACTGAACATATACGAGACGGGAATGTTGGAGACACATCATCCGGAAATCTAACAAAATTATCTGCTTTTTCCTGGACATCTTTTTCGCTTGTGTTGACAAGAAATCCCAGCTCAATTACTTGATACGTGTCACAAACATATTTTACGCCCTGAAATCCTTTATTTAATTGAGTGTCTAAAATGTCTACCATTGGGAAGAACACTATTATTCTGAAGGAGGATTCTGGTTCATGTAACCTCTCGTCTTCACATAATTCATCAAAGTGATTTTTTCACCTTCNATTATTCTGAAGGAGGATTCTGGTTCATGTAACCTCTCGTCTTCACATAATTCATCAAAGTGATTTTTTCACCTTCCTAATCATACTCTTGCGAAAACTTTGATATATTCCCCAGCGTTTACAAATGTCTGAAGCTTCATACACTAGTTCTCCAAATCTGCCACGCATATCGATAAGCTTAAGCAGAAAATTCCTCAATAACTGATATGCAGATAATAGTTCTATAGTCTCACTATGCCGAGACTTTGATACAATGTTAAGGGATATTGTATTTCTAGGAGTAGTACAAAGTTGAANTCTATAGTCTCACTATGCCGAGACTTTGATACAATGTTAAGGGATATTGTATTTCTAGGAGTAGTACAAAGTTGAAAGAGTCAACCTTTTTCTTTAGTACCATAACTCCATCTTTTTTTTTATTTAGAGTTAGGCTGCTGAGGCACTTCACTACATCACAGAACCTATGCTTAAGGGCACATACTGCGTCAAATGTGCCAGCCCAGCGAGTTGGATTTAAAGTTTTCAACGTAACTTTAGAAGACCCACTCTGGTACATGGTTTTGAACTCCTCCCAGCGAACAATGCTATGGCCAAAAAAGCAATACACATTTTGAACAGTTAAAAAAAATCTGCGCAACTTTCCTCTTTTATCGTTCTCAACTGGTCAACCTTTGAGTTGTATCCAAAATGAGTGGAAAAAAACACAAAAAAATCTTGAAGCTCACAAATGATTTCATCTTTAGCTTGTGTTTATTATAAGTCGATCAGCTCATTTTGAATTTTTAGAGATAGAACTTAAGAGAACCACATGGACGCCCTAGCAATTCTTGTAACTCAGGATCATACTTTGACAGCAGTTCAATGGTCGATAGGAAATTTCCATTATTTCTATGCTCTAGCCTCTCACTGGTTCCACGAAAATTGAGATTGCATGTAGCTAGGGTTAATGTCACATTCAGTATTCTTTCAACTACCTTCCGCCAGAAGTTTCTTTCATCCTCAAACGTTCTGTCGATTGTCTCATCAACTGTCCCATGTTTGCGCCGCTGTTCATAAACAACGCAAGCCCGAGCATGCATTTTGGATATTTCATGAATTTTATACGTTCTGAAAGATGCTTCCAGTCCCTAACTCCATTGGTTGAAAACCTTTGTGTCTTAGCACTATCTGTACCTATGTGTTTCTTGTTGTTGTTGGGGAAACAACCAACATGGAAGAAAGTAAACGCAATCAAGCATCGTTGAGTAGGACAACCAATGTCTGTTTAGTTAAAACCCAGCCTTAGTTGTCAAACGGTAATAATAGTTTGAAAAAGATCGACCTTGTTGTGTTTCGTCTCTTGGAAGGGGGCCATTAGTTTTGTGTGGGACGGCTGCTATAAGCCTACGTTTCATTTCAGGGTCTTTCATAATGTTAGGGAAGCCTACTCTGTAGTTTCATCTATGCTTTGTGTATTTTCACTAAAAAAAAGATACACCCTCTTTTTCTGAAGAGTTGTGCTGATCTAAACTTTTATTATTGTTAACCTGTGGGCATAGCGACGCACTGCATTTGTCAATGTCTTTTAGGTCAAGAGCGGGAGAGTCGGCCATTTCATGCATTTCGCTTTCTTCTACCACACTTCCCGCGTCTTCTTGTCTTTCTTCATATGGTCTTGGTTCTTCTTCGAACCTAAGGGTAAAACAGGTTTTCAGGAAAAGCTTGGTAAAGGGGTTAAAGAAAAGCATAGGAACCATACGGTTAAGCAAGAAGTCCATTTAAACTGACTAGACCTTAACAGAACGAACCTAACCATATAAAATCACGAAATTCCTTGCCAGAACTTTGGGCAGATTCCTAAAATGTTCTCCATAAATTAAAAAAAAATTTAATAGCCCTACATTCATTTAAAAAAATCAAAATTGCGATTGAGTCTAATGAATTTCTTTGTTTTAGTTTTACAATAAGGAAATGTCTTTGTATTTTTTTTTTTTTTTAGTTCCAAGCAAATAAACTGCTACATTTGATTTTATTTTTTTTGTTATTATATATCTAGATTGTTGACCTTTTTCGTTCATATTAAATTTATTACTTCTTACTGATATGAACAAAACTCAAACACTTTTCTCTGTTATACTTGTACAGTAAAACCCCGGGAATTCGAAATTTCTGATAATCCGAACCCAATTATCATTACAATTGATCGTGAAATAATTTTTTTTTATCAAGAGGTAAAATAAGAAATTAAAGATTTAAAGAAAACAAATATTTTTCTATTACGAATAGATTGTAACTGTATACAGTT
This sequence comes from Clitarchus hookeri, assembly GCA_002778355.1. NCBI lineage: Eukaryota > Metazoa > Arthropoda > Insecta > Phasmatodea > Phasmatidae > Clitarchus > Clitarchus hookeri. Next base: position 152,087 of record NQII01001286.1, read on the forward strand.
ATTTAAAAATTACAAACTATCCATTAATTTACTTTTCCTCAGGTTAAAGTTTCTGACCACTCCAGCAGNATACAGTTATTTAAAAATTACAAACTATCCATTAATTTACTTTTCCTCAGGTTAAAGTTTCTGACCACTCCAGCAGGTAAGAATCTGTAGGTCTTGGTATGAACGCCACGTAGCGCTAGTCCATTTTCGTGGCGGCTGCGTGAGGAAGTCGGCAGCGTTGCCACGGTGACATATNACTCCAGCAGATAAGAATCTGTAGTTCTTGGTATGAACACCACGTAGCGCTAGTCCATTTTCGTGGCGGCTGCGTGAGGAAGTCGGCAGCGTTGCCACGGTGACATCTACCTTCTCTCTCACTTTTATTCAATCTCTGTCGCTTATAGACCAAACTCCACAGCAGTAGAATGTGTTCTGAATGTCTGCTATACCCACGAAGTTGGGACAGACAATATGGCGGACACCCAAGTAATTACATCAAGCCGCATATGTCCTTTTACGAAAATATTGCGTGTTTTGTAAAACATTTGTTTGTACAAAATGAAACTTAATGTGCGCGTAAGTAATGGGGAACGTTGCAAGGTACTCATACGGTCATAATAAATCAATTTACACAAATTTATAAAATAAACGATAACTATGGAGTCAGTTAATGTATATACATTATAACACGAATATTCTGTAGGCTGTGTGTGTAGCTCAATTGGGCAGATGCGCGGGTCTGTGCCAAATAATCTTTAATCTCTGTCGTGAAGTGAAATTTTTTTTGTGATACGTTATTGCTGTTTATAACTTATGTTATTGTTAGAAAACATTTATTTCCAGAATCACTTCCTCTAAAAGAAATGCTATTTAAGTAACAGCACAGTGCAATCGACTAGCTGTGGTTGTTTGCTAATCAAATCGATTGGTTTCTGAAGTAGATAATTTTAGCTGTGTAGCATCAGTAATGTGAACATGTACACATAAAAGCCTGTAGTTTAATACTGTGGTAGTTTTGCCTTATTTTGGGCTTCTAACCGTAAAAGCTTGTTAAATTATGGAAAGCACAAAATTTATTATTATGCTCATTACATATACATATGTAAATACAGGGGCGTTGACAGGGAGTGGTTGACATCGAGACATACCCCCTCCCCCCACACCCGGCTTAAAACCAAAATATAAATAAAATATTCAAAAATAATATTTGTAAACTAAATGACAACTTTTGTTTTATTTTCATATAAACAAATGCGTGATCCCCGTGCACATGAAGGATGTTTATAGCATTTTGTGGTTCCATATCTGTGCATTAACCCATTTATTATAAATAATATTTTAACTTTTAATTTGTAATACTACAGCTTTCGTATTTTGTCCAACAATAAAAATATGAACCCCTCCCCCGCGTAAATTCCATTCCACGCCCCTGTTTAAATAATTTGCTAATGTTTTAATGAGTGGCGTAAATGTGCGTCGTACATACATGTGAATACAGTACCTTATTTTCCATATATAAGAAGTGCCGTTACTCATATCATGTTCCGTACATTGATAGTACTCGTACTTAGATACCTAAATAAATGCAGTCTTCAGGGAAAAGAAGCAATCTTCGTACTTGTGGATGCACCACAAAGCGCCTACATATAACATTTGGTTGCATTTATACCCCCTCCCCCCCCGCGAGTTGTTTTGTCTGCCATTTACAATTTTCTGTTAGCACTTTAGGTAACGTGTGGGTATGAACTGATGCGTTCTTTCTTCTACTATAGAAATTTGTATGTCTTCTGTTGTGCCCATGGGCACTAAATACTTCTAGTATCTTACTAACATATTACAATTAACAGTGTTAAGTGGTAGGGGAATGCTAGTAAAGAGGATACAATACCCACGATGTACGAATCGAAACTAAATTTGCTGTATGAATTAACACTCCTCGTTATGAAGATGATCTAACATATTATAAATCATATATTTCGTTCGTATAGTATAATCGTGCAAACAAAATAAGTGGTCGTAAATGAAAAACGTATTCATTCATTTAACAAAATATGGGGCACAGAGAACATAGCCACTTTTAGGAAAAGTGAATTATAATGTAATTATGCCACAAATATAGCACACAAGAATGCCCTACTCTCACAAATAATTAAAATTGTTACAAATTGCTTATAAATTGTTATCATTATCCCGTTGTAGGCTAGGAGACGACAAACATTCCAGAATACATGAAATAATTTTGACAAAGTGAAGATATTTAAAAATAATTTCTGTTCTTCTTGGTAGCAAATGTACACTATGAGCAGGGACATTATTTGATTCGAATGCGTTTAAAAACACCTGCGCACTTTAATTTAGCGTAAGCTGCGAAGTCTGAAGTAAAGCTGGGTTTACATTAGAGAATTTCAGCGTTTAATTATGCGTTAAGATNTTAGCGTAAGCTGCGAAGTCTGAAGTAAAGCTGGGTTTACATTAGAGAATTTCAGCGTTTAATTATGCGTTAAGATGTGTGCAGAAGAAACGACAGCGTGGTACTTCATGTATTGGTTCCAGTGGAACTAAGCAGGTTGTGTGCGTTGTTGGGATTTCTTTACGCATTGAAAGAAATAGTTCTATTTTATATCTTAAGTGAAACTTGTGAGGCGACGCCACTTGTGAGGCGACGCCACTTGTGAGGTGACGCCACTTGTGAGGCGTCGGTGTTGTTGTTGGGAAACGGTTATTTACAGCAATGTAAATATTAACAAAATTAAAATGTCGTGTGCGTGCACGTGTTAACGATTATATTTGTTCACACAAATATGCTTCTCTGATATAAAATGTCGGCTTTCAAGTATGATATGCTTAAATATGGTTGTGATATACAAAGTTAGGTTAGGAACAAAGGTAAACATAACAGGCTTGCCACCTATTTATATTAGCTAGAATTAAGAATGAAAAAAATATTGGAAAAAATACAGAAGACGTGTTTCCGTATGACAGATAAGCGCGTACTGCATAATTCTTAATGCATACTTTTTTATATTTTTAACTTAGCTTATCTTTTAGCGATTGGCACCGAGTCACTGCATTCAAACTATGTTTAGTGTAGATATGTATATATATGTGTGTGTATATATATATAGTAATGTAGTCTGAAGTAGAATATTGCGACTCTCTTTGTTATGTATAGTTTTCATGCGTTCGTTAGTGTTAACATTGGTCATAATAACTTCTAAGTCAACATTTTTCGCACTGTTATGAGTGCGAGGTTTCAGTGTAGGATATAAAATGGTGTGCTTTGTTACACTCGTGTAACAGTAATCACTCATAGCTACCAGCTTTTCAGACAATAACCACTAATGCACATCATTATTGTAAACATATGATCTGACAGAAACTACAATTGCATTGTCGCTTTAATGTCCTTTTCCCGCAGTATTCAGAAGATTTCTGTTTAATGTGATGCACACTCATACAGCGTTCGCATTAGTCNTTAATGTCCTTTTCCCGCAGTATTCAGAAGATTTCTGTTTAATGTGATGCACACTCATACAGCGTTCGCATTAGTCCAAGTAGGTAAATGTTGTACATGTCTCGGGATATTACATACTCACGTACACGGGAAAACGAATGGCGGTACGTCGCGTGCCCTTACAGCCCATAGACTACTGTTTTGAAAAGCGATTTATGTATAGTTCATGATTGTTATTCCTAATATTTCTTTTTCTAAAGAGTGTTATGAATGCATTAACTTTCGAAAAAAGCCACTGAGAAAAGTTATTTTCAATATATACTCTTTTAACCTTTAATGATTTAGAAGAGCTGGGATAAACAGAACCAGTTTTCTTTGTGATTTGTTATAAACAAGGCAATGAATTTATAGTTAATATGCATGGCATTGAGAACACTGTCAATTTTTTACAAGGCAAGGCATGGATGAGTGTAAATGTTTTATAAAAATTCAAAAACCAAATTTTATTTATACCACTATTAGTGTTAAACCAAAATTTTCCTCGAGTTTTAACCAGTTTCAATAATAAATTATAGATAACTGCGTTTAGTGCGTCAAATACTTATTTATTCTTTTCTTGAAAAAACGTATATAATTGATTAATATCAACACTTTTATTGTCATGCGCTTTTTAGCTACAGTTTCCAATGTGTTGCTAATTTTAAATCTATGCTCCTACGTTCCAGCACAGATTTAGTATTTGTTTGCCTTCAAAATGCTTGTTCAGAATCTTATCAACTGGCTTGTTGCTGTAACGGATGCAAATACGTATACCTGTCGAAATGTATCAAGTTTCGAGCCGAGTGAAGTATGCTTATGTGCATAAGTGTATTCCTAGGTTCAGATACAGCTTTAATGACACTTGAATCAACAAATTTTACGTACTAATTATTTGTACGAACATTCACCCTTGTAGTAGATCACAACCACAAACTGTTAACACTGTGTCACATTGTAGACCTTAGTGCGTCTAAACATGTATTTCTCGACTAGTGAACAATCATTTCCGTCAATTTACTTTTACATAAGAACGGAATGAAAACGCTACTATGATGTATGACATACCTCATTATTAATATAAAGTGTGTAATTGTAAGTGCTAACAGGACTCGTATTTTATCATGAACACCTAAACTATAATAAAATAAGAAATTAGGATGAAAACAATGACCGTTATATATATGATAATTCATTTTCGCAGAGGTAAATAAAACCAAATAATAGTTGATATCGCTGCAAATTTCAGCAAATACAGAATTATGTGACAAACGAAACACATGCAGTTGTTGCCATTAGTAAACCATGAGCTTGGTATTCACAGCTGCAACGAAAGTTGATAACTCGCGTGTGACAGACTCGCCTTTGGCAGAATGTGAACGAACACGTGGGTGAGCAGAGGCCAGGGTGATGGCCTACTTTTTCCGGCTGCGGAACTGGCAACACCGCACGGGTGGCGAGGTATTTTAACTGTTGCGTCGTCTGCTAACTTCCAGTCGCGAACACTAGCGCTCCTCTGAATAATTCGAAGAACTAACATAAAAAACTGGTCAGACTTTTCCCTATCCCATGGGCGCTCTAGTGTATATCTTTACTCGATGGTTAAGCTCCCTGAGCTTTTAGCTGCTTCTGCTGATTTTCTATTCCTTGCTTTTTTTGGACACTACTAGGGTATGTTCGTTTCACTTTTAATTAAATAACAATCACCAAACTCACTTTGTTCACATTCCAACGTTTGTATGACAAAGTCTATCATAATAGAAACGCTAAAAGGTAAACACGTAGTGTGGTAGCCAACCAAATCAAACAAACGCAATGCTGCGTATCACAACACGGTCACGTGCAGTGCACTACCCTCGCGCCAGATTAACTCTCGTCCCATCCACCCGCCACGCCGCCAACAAACCGTCCACCGTACACATCTCACAGACGTCGCACTCAGTCGCTTGTTGTCAGAAGTACGTTTACTTTCCTAATGTATTGCTTTAAGACTATATTAAGTTTTCAAATAAATTTATTTTAAATTACTAAATAAGTTTAATTCAAAACTTGTATATTTTGGTTTTGTAAAAAAAAAAAAAATGCCTTCCTCATTTGGGGTCTCTTATGATCCGGGGCATAGTGAAACTGCACCAGCTCTCCCGGTGGTAGTTACGGCCCTGAGTGCCCGTGATTCACTTTTGTTAAGCACAAACACCTTCAGTCAGTAAACAATTTACTCATACAATATTATGTAGCTGTAATAGCTAATTTAATTTAATTGGTTTGTTTTTAAGTAACCACAAGTCTTTCTTTAATAAACTTTTGTATGTATCTATTATTTCTTTGACCTCAAAAAAAGGCACAAAGATAAAACTACGGGACGCTTCTACAGTAGTTTCTAAAAACGGGACTGTCCCATTTGGAAGGGGCTGTATGGACAGCCTAGCAAGTACTGATGGGCCATTTTTAAAGCAGTCATACTCACAGTTAATTACATTTACTTCGTTGATCATAATCCTCCCGTGATTATTCCGCTTGACAGTGCCAGTCTGCACTTCAATACGAAGCAGTATCTGTCATCCCTCTAGCTAGGCTGGGTTAGATTTGTGTGCTGTTGGTAAAAGCACACAGCCTCTTCTCATCACACAGGCGATTTGCCAGTTTTAGCTTGACGTGAGCATGGACAGCCCCTCCGTAGATAGCCAGGAAAGGCTTTGCGCGACGGACGGCGATGAACAATTAGCCGAAGCTATACTTTAACGAATGTGTTCGGAGCGTAGCTCGCGGCAGCGATAATTCGTTTTATGGCCCGGTTTTACTAGCCGGTAATACCGGACGCACCTGAACATAAACTCTCCACAGCTAACGAATGGCCGACAATCCATCCCAACGAGTTAAAACGAGGTGATGCTCGTAGAGTGTGAACGACAGCAGGCACTTCGTTCTGTTCGTCTGCGACCAGGTGTGCTGATATCGTATAGATTGTCGACGGGACAGCACAGCGGTGCTTAAATGATAATTAGGTAGGGGCTTTAGCCTATGTTGCTCGGGGAAATGACCAGGAGCTATCAGTCATACAGCGCTGGCATCCCAGTGGCACAACAATAACCACCGAGTGTTTCTTACCAGAAATCTGCAGCTTACTTTTGAAGGGATTTGAACCAGACTCATCTAGTCATGGTCCAACATAGAAATTGAATTTTACGTTAATGGTTAGTAGGCTGGTGAGTTGGTAGGACTAAACGTCTCGTCGATAGCAGCTATTTATAGACATATGTATTATTGTTGAAAATAATCTTTGTGAACTGCAATAATTGCATTCATAATAGGTTACACTTTGTTTAAAAAAAAAATCTTCCTAATATTTTGATAATTTTTAGTGCCTCAGTACATATTTAATTGATAGCCAGGTTTACGCAAATAAATTTTTCTCGTAACGGTTTATTTCAGAGTAGAAAACCATTTTAAAGAGTTTATTTTGTGTTAAATAAACTGATTTCATTGATTACAGCGTTGCTCAAAAATAAAATTTTCTATTAATTTTATGTATTATAAACTTTCTGTATTCTGCTTATTTGCACGTCCGGAATTTAAACTTTTTTGCGTTGATCAAATTGAAGATTTTATAATGTGGATTTTCGCGCTAGGAATCTAGTGTCACAGATTGAAGGTATTTTTTTCATTCATGTCGCTAAGTCTACCAAAAATTTGAAATTTAATCAAATAAATGTTTCGCAGATATAAATTAAACAGAGCTTTTCCCGCGGCTAGTTACCCCTCCCTGTTAGACTTCAAATTTTTTCTGACGTATGGAATTTGTTTTATGGCAACTTTATACGTAGTTTTCTAAAGTAAATAGCACCTTACACAATACATTTTATTCGGTAAACTTGTAATGAAAGTTGTTAAACGACGTACAACATGTAACATATAAAAAATGTTGAGCGTCGCTTCAATACAAAGACAACAAATCCACTACACATACGACTTTTTTTTTTTTTAATGAAGTGAATAGATTTGGACGGCTTTTGACATCGAGGTCTTGAGAGCCGATGATGGTGAGGCGAGGTGGCTATGGAGCAGCGCCGCAATGCGTGGGAAGGGGAACGGGAGATTCCTGAGAAAACCCACCGACCAGCGGCATCGCCCGGCACGATTCCCGCATACGAAAATCCAAGGGCGACCCCGCCTGTAATCCAAAACAGGCTCGCCTTGGTGGGAGGCGAGTAGTCTAACCACTTCACCAACGTGTTCAATATCCTATAGAAAAACTAGCGACCCGGCCCGGCTTCGCCCGGGTAAAATTTAGTTTTTACAGCGATACACTAATAAATAAATTAGGAAAAGACTATTACAATATTATATGATATGAGAGTAAATTAGTAAATTACTGTACTATAATATATAACATACATACATACACGTCACGCCTGTCTCCCAGACGGATATGCAGAGATTATGGACCTCCATTTACCACGATCCTGACAAACCTACCTCCTTCGCTTTATTCACATTCATGCATCTCTAATATAACAATATTACATGATAGTGGTTTAGAAAATTTCTTTGTATACAACATTAAGAGGTTTGCCTCCGACCGCCAGAACAAAAAGATTTCTGCTTGACGTGACACGCAAAAGGGCTACGTATAGTTGTCCGTTTGAAAAATATTCTCCACTGAAATCCATTCCAGCCACATTAAGTGTTAGACCCTGTGCCTTATTTATAATCATACCAAAACAAACTTTTTTTGGAAATTAGACTCTTTTAAAATTACGAGGAAAATCCGAGGGAATCATTGTTATTCTATGTATTAAAACAGTTTCTCCAGTACCGCAGCCAGTTAGAAGAGTGCCTTCAAGGAAATAACTTTTTAAACTTTTTATTTGTAATCAAGTTCCGTTGCATAATTTCGGTGGATTTATATTTCGCAATCAAATTATGGGAGCTCCAACTTTTAATATCAGTTTGTGTGGTGGCATGCCAGAAGGATTCAAATAATTACGAAATTCTGTGGGATAGTGCACAGCTTTTTCACTGTCGAGTACTGTATCTACTGAGTAATAGACTTGTGTGTGCGTAATACATTTTGCGGGCACTAATTCATTAATTTTTTCGACTTATTCATTAGTAGGCGATAATATCGCTCTTTCTTTGAACCTAGACAGCGTCTTAGTTGAAAGGTCGTGTATTTCAAGGTATACGTTATCTATCAGTTGTTGGAGGTCGGTGACTATAGAACATATATCACTGTTGAGAGAAATTTTTCCACAATCCATTTGAAGCTCTCCATTACCGACTTTCAGTAGCATGTCAGCAAACATGCTGTCTTCTTATGTCTTCTGAAGACATAAGTACTCTCATGTTTGTTTTTGAGTGCTAGTTTTGTTACATTGAGCCAAAGGTACGATCATTTTAATGATGCATTGACGTCATCAGCTCTTGTTCCTTTCGCCACCGCCGGCAATATTTGACGAAATCTCCTAAGAATAAAACTGTGCAACCACGCATAGGTGTATTTGTATTTCTTAAATCACGAATGGTCCTATCNCGAAATCTCCTAAGAATAAAACTGTGCAACCACGCATAGGTGTATTTGTATTTCTTAAATCACGAATGGTCCTATCCAAAGTTTCGACGGACGTTTTATGAGACATAGTCGCCTCATGCAAAACTTTTCATAACTTTAAAAGTATTGGCGATAATTGTATGTTCTACAGGACATTTCTTATCTACANGCCTCATGCAAAACTTTTCATAACTTTAAAAGTATTGGCGATAATTGTATGTTCTACAGGACATTTCTTATCTACATTAAACAGTTGTAATTGTGAATTAATTTATTTTGATAAAGATTAAGTTATTGATGGTAAGAAAAGACAGTGATATTTACGTTTGTTTTAACTGCGTAATTTAATTCGTATAAAAATCGCTTGTTACTACTTATATATTAAGGATATATATAAGCTACTGGTGTCTTTTTGGTAGATCATTTAATTTTACGCAATTCTTTCGGAAATGATTTTGATAGATAATTAAAGTATTAGGCAGCGTATTCCATGAGAGTGCGCTGGCGTGAAACTTTTTTCCCGAATTGATTCNTGATAGATAATTAAAGTATTAGGCAGCGTATTCCATGAGAGTGCGCTGGCGTGAAACTTTTTTCCCGAATTGATTTATTAATACCGTTAATGCTCAGCTCCTATAAGTGCTATGGCAATTTTTAATACACAAAAACCTTCCTCGGTAAATAAAGATAATAACAGTAACAACTGCATCCAAATCCGTTCAGTGGTTCTCGATATTAGCACAGTCATACAGACAGACGCATGCCAGGGACCTCCTTTTATACTGTGTGTTGATTATCATTCATATTTAATAAATGCGCACATACACTGATGTAGTAAATTTGAGAGCAATTACTTAAAGAGTGTAGTAACCTCTTATTGGGCTCGCGAGAAAAGGTTTCCATGAATCAAATTTGTCCATTTTTCACCCCCTTAAAGGGTTGAATGTTGAGAATTTTTTTTTCTTTAGATATTGTGAAAGGGACAGGTGCTCAGGATGTTACATTATGTTTAAAAGTAATGAGTAGTAGGATTATGTCGATTGTGTGACAAGGGCTTCTTGCTTCAAAATACTTTAAATATGTATTTACATTTTTAGGGGTTTTGTTTTTTGAAACTTAACATTAAAGGTGTCAAAATGGAGTAATGTGTAATTTATTTGCATATACAACATCCCTTGAAGCCGATGCGTTATAAGCGTGTCTATAAATACAAATTATATAAAATTAATTTAATTATATATTAGAAATTAATTTCCTTTAAACAACGAAAAAAAGATATTCATTACATTAGTAGGGTTTTAGCCGATTGTTTGTCAAGGGGATATGGGAGTGGCGCCGTCCGCCATCTTGGAATTTCCAGTTTGTCACTCAAAATTTTCCGTTTTACCCCAAAAATAACGTCAGTAATAAATTATTTTACCCGACGTTCATAGAATTTCCCTTAAAATTTCCTTTTTTTTTTCACCCAAAATTTTTCTATTTTTTCAAAAATTAGTGAAAAAGTGCTTGCTCTTCAATATGGGTGACTGATTCCTCATTGTGGTTGAATGTATTAAAACGTCAGCCACAATGAGTAATCTGAAAAGCCGATAAAATAAAATAAATTTAAAATGATTTTTAAATTTAGATGTATCTTTATACATAAAACATTTTAAGCCATGAGTATTGAGTGTTATATATCACCGGACTCGTCTTTTCACTGCACAGACGATCGTGATGCCATATCGATTATGTAACCCAATGCCAGGATAACCATATTGGATTTAAGAAGTATGCCCCTACCNCATACACTGATGTAGTAAATTTGAGAGCAATTACTTAAAGAGTGTAGTAACCTCTTATTGGGCTCGCGAGAAAAGGTTTCCATGAATCAAATTTGTCCATTTTTCACCCCCTTAAAGGGTTGAATGTTGAGAATTTTTTTTTCTTTAGATATTGAGAAAGGGACAGGTGCCCAGGATGTTACATTATGTTTAAAAGTAATGAGTAGTAGGATTATGTCGATTGTGTGACAAGGGCTTCTTGCTTCAAAATACTTTAAATATGTATTTACATTTTTAGGGGTTTTGTTTTTTGAAACTTAACATTAAAGGTGTCAAAATGGAGTAATGTGTAATTTATTTGCATATACAACATCCCTTGAAGCCGATGCGTTATAAGCGTGTCTATAAATACAAATTATATAAAATTCNATTTATTTGCATATACAACATCCCTTGAAGCCGATGCGTTATAAGCGTGTCTATAAATACAAATTATATAAAATTCATTTAATTATATATTAGAAATTAATTTCCTTTAAACAACGAAAAAAAGATATTCATTACATTAGTAGGGTTTTAGCCGATTGTTTGTCAAGGGGATAGGGGAGTGGCGCCGTCCGCCATCTTGGAATTTCCAGTTTTTCACTCAAAATTTTCCGTTTTACCCCAAAAATAACGTCAGTAATAAATTATTTTACCCAACGTTCATAGAATTTCCCTTAAAATTTCCTTTTTTTTTTTCACACAAAATTTTCCTATTTTTTCAAAAATTAGTGAAAAAGTGCTTGCTCTTCAATATGGGTGACTGATTCCTCATTGTGGTTGAATGTATTAAAACGTCAGCCACAATGAGTAATCTGAAAAGCCGATAAAATAAAATTAATTTAAAATGATTTTTAAATTTAGATGTATCTTTATACATAAAACATTTTAAGCCATGAGTATTGAGTGTTATATATCACCGGACTCGTCTTTTCACTGCACAAACGATCGTGATGCCATATCGATTATGTAACCCAATGCCAGGATAACCATATTGGATTTAAGAAGTATGCCCCTACCCACTGCCCAGCACCTTTTCCCACACCACTCTCGCATCTCAAGCAGTTGGCTGACCTTGTCAAATCAATCGTAACGCGATTAGACATCTAAGAATCGATGCATTTATAAATAGTTGGAATTATTTTATTTAAATTTATTTATTTATTATTTGAAGAAAGCCCTAAATCTAAAAAAATAAAATTATAATTAAAATGTGCAGTAAGTGTGAAAAAATCGTTTATAAAAGTTGAATTATGTTTACACTTTCCCATGACACTTGGTAACATTTAGTACAAGAAAAGTCTAATGGAGGTATGGGAATTTGTACCCACTCTCTCTCGAACAGGAGTCGGGTGCTCTAACCACTGAACTAGTTAACCAACGATATGAGGATTTTCTTAAATCTTCACCAACGAAGATGCTCCCATTCCCTCGTATTATTACAGAATTTTTTTATTTTTTAAACATTTTGTTATATTTTTTTTAATCAATGCATATGTGGTCTCATGACCACATTTTTTGAGAGCTTTTTTAGTTTAAATTCATCGTATTTACCATTTTGAAAACTTTTTAAAGGCAAATGTTGTATTAAAAACATTTCGTTATTTTCTGTTGGGGTCTGAATCGTATGTGCCTATGCTCACAATAATTGTTTTTATATATTCTTTTTAAATAATTACGTAGCAGACCACTTTTTTTTTGCAGGTCAGGTTGAGCAAGTGAATATGTACAGGCAATTTAGGTAGGCGAATATAATTTTCGAACTCTTAGGGTCACACTCGTGAAATTCAGTTTGCAAGTATCATTTCTAGCTTCAGGAATGTATGTTTAAGTCCATTATTACCCATTGTGATTAAACTATATATTTGTTTCATAGTGGTGTTTTTAACGAAAACAGTTTATAACAGACTAGATACAATATAGGGTTAGTAAGAATTTTGTTTTTTAATTTTTGTGTTTAAAAATTAAAATATATTACTACAAAAACACTCAAAAATATTTATGTTCATCCACGTAAAGTGTGCATCCATATACAAATCTCAGTCCTTCGTTAAACATGAAACCAACTATTGTGGCTCTTAAAAACTTCGTGTCGTAGTGCAGTAATCTTGAAGGCAAAGTCCTTGCCGCAAAAGTGACACCGATATGCCACTGAAAGTTCTGTAGATGATACACTAGTGGACCTAGATGGTTTGGCTGCTGTCGTCATGTCGGAAGGACCAGGAACCAGGAATGAATTGGTCGTCATAGAAGGAGATGTTGCACCTTCGGATGAGTTGTTGAGTGATACATTCATACTCGTTGTAGGCAATGAAACGCAGGAGTTACAGGAATGAAACGATGTAACCGTTGTTAATCACGCTGATGATGGAAGTTGCAGCAACCCACATATAAACTTCTCAACACTGTAGGCCTCTTAGAGAAGTAAACATCGTCGATCCATGGGCTTCTCAACTTACCTAGGCACCTTGCATATATACACTTTGTGATATCAAGAAATGTGAATATTTTCATGTGTTCGTAATCCATACCAAAGACGAAGATATCAATATAGCGTATTTGTTGAGTGAACGGAATCGCTCGTTCTCAGCTGCAGATGATCTACCGAATCGAGGAGTGTCATTGCTATTTCTTCTTCCTCGCGGAATACCTTTATTATGCTGTTTTCAACACTCTCTTCGATGTTGTGTACATTATAGATAGGTGCATTCGACGTCTTGAATGATTTTCTTGCGTACTAATCATTGTGTGACTCTGGTTTACTATAACTACATTCCAGCCATATATTATATTTCACACCGCCGTATTTATCCACCTCCTCTATAAGTTGGTTTATTAAATTTTGTTTAATATATGCCAGAAATGAACAAATATTTTTCGTCGAAACTGTCAAATTTGGAGCAACACAATATTTTAGAAGACCCCTGAATTAATATTGCTACAGGAAAAATCCATTTGCACCCGGCTTCATCTCACAGGTTATTTTCGTAGGTTTCGATGACGAATTGATAGGTCTAGCATTTGATTCACCAGTTGAAACTGCACTAGGGCCAGTTTTCGCAGTAAACTGCACAGAGGAAGGATGATCTGCATGTTCAACATCGGTGGATGATACATCACTTTTGCATTGTTTATAATATCTATTTAAGCTGCTGGTGCATGCAAACAGTTTAGAGCACTTCTCACACCCATATCCCATGCGGACGGTACTCCTTACACATGCATTCTTTTCATGCATTCGAGCTTCATTAGCGTTTGCGAAAGTCTTGTCGCAGTAGTTGCATGGAAGTCTTGATGAAAGCAACGAACTGCCGATGACATTCACAGCTAAAGTTTTCTGCTTCGATTATTTTCCAGTACTTATCGCGTCAGTTACTACTACAGTACAGCTCCGATGCAATGTTGACAGATAACGCTTAGCAGGAAGTGAAAGTAGATCGGTACAGATTTCGAGATGTCTTTTCAGGTTGTCACTTCGCCGACCATACTGCGATATGCATTTTTCACATGCAAAAGTAGCACGCCCTACATTCTGAATACAGTTGACTTCATGTCTCCGAGCATTGTAACTTTTAGTAAATATCTTCTCGCAGTAACAGCAACGAAGACGTGAAGAAGTCATTGATGACGGCATTGCTGTAGGAGACACATCTGATGAAGTCGAAGGTGCTGTCGGCGTCATGCCTGAAGAAGTCGGTGGTGACACTACTGTGAGTGACTCATCCGAAGAAGTCGCTGGCGCTGTCAGTGTAATGCTCGAAGAAGTCGATGGCGCTGGTAAAACAGGAGATATCTCACTCGATGAAAAAATCGATGGCGAGAAACCATTGGCGGGCAATGTCCACTCCACTTAAACAAAACTGGCCATGGATTACCTGGCGTAGAAGCTAGCCGAGGTGATCCACCTTTCATATTAGAAATTTTCACACTCAGCCTCTTAGTTGACCCCCCAATGCTTATAATATAAGCGTATACAAGCCCTATGATAGCATACTTTGAACCAATCGTATTACACCATTAATACTTTGTTCGGACATCGACCAGCCAATCACCGAGTTACCACATGATTGCAGCTGGCCAATCGCATGCAGGCATTGAGACATCACATGCAGGCAGGTGCTTATTGCGGTGCATGCGGTGATGATTGCGGGGCTAAGCGCGGTGCTGATTGTTGTGCGTGCGGTGCTAAGTGCGGTGCTTATTGTGGTGCATGTGGTGCTTATTGTGATGTGTGAGGTGCTGATTGTGATGTGTGTGGTTCTGATTGTGATGTGTGTGGTGCTGGTTGTGATGTGTGTGTTGCTGATTGTGGTATTTAGTTGTAATTGTGATGTGTGTGGTGCTAATTGGGATGTGTGTGGTGCTAATTGTGGTGTGTGTGGTGCTGATTGTGGTGTGTGTGGTGATATGTGTGGTGCTTAGTTTGGTGCATGTGGGTCACAAGTTAAAATAAATTCCCCCTATTAAAAAATATATATTATGTAGTCCTACATCCAAAGCTGAAAGGTAAACATTTTATTTAATAATTTCGCTTTAAAAAGTACATATATATATATATGTCCCTTGGTTAATTTAATCACTTGCTGGGTAAACCGTATTTGCACTTTTCTCTAAAAGTGCCTAGAACTACAGCACGCTCCCACCATGCTTTGCCATTGGTCGATGCACAACTTGGACTTTGTATTGGAAAGTGCAGCACAATGGCAAACCCCCACTATGATTCCCAATTGGTGTATACGCAACTAGAACTTTGTATAGATTTTCTGTGGAGGGATATAAGGAAAATAGTTCCCAAAATCTGATGTAAACTAGAAACGCATCNGAACTTTGTATAGATTTTCTGTGGAGGGATATAAGGAAAATAGTTCCCAAAATCTGATGTAAACTAGAAACGCATCTGCTTTGTTCCATTCTTCCTTATAAATTTGCTGTGCATGATTCAGAGTGCTTCTCCTCTACTGTCATCTTGAGTCTATCAACAAGTTATTCCGGTCTTTGGGAAATAGACAGCCAGTATTCTCAGCATCTTCTGCCTTCTTCATCTCGTTTGTTGCAGCAAATGTGTTGGAGGGGTGTGTCAGTGCATCGAGAAAATCACAGTCATCGTCTTCAGCACTATAACTGTCTTCATGTTAATTTTCATCAATGCTCTCGTCATGGTCATTTTCACCTCCTGTTTTGTATTCTATACTAAATTTGCTTTTCTTTGTGGCAGGAGTTGTATGGTAATCAGTATTTAGAGCCGACGACACTTTATTTTGAAGTTCGTTGACTTCACGCGAAAGTCTTGCAGGTGTACGTTCCATACAAACCCACTCTACTGCACTCTTTCCGTCTTTATCATTAACTGTCTCATCATAATCACCTGTCGAATCGGTACCCATCGATGTAGCAAGAGGTATTACTGACTCCCAGCATACCAATTNGTCTCATCATAATCACCTGTCGAATCGGTACCCATCGATGTAGCAAGAGGTATTACTGACTCCCAGCATACCAATTCTTGTAGATTTTGGTATGTAATTTCAATGTATCACCTTGCACAAACTGCGTGGGACCAATGTCGCAATTCTTCATCGCGCGAAAAGGACTCTTCGTAGAGACAGCTCTCTCATGCCGACGAGCATTTTGACCATAGGTGATAACTTGATCGCAGAATCGGGACTAGCGACAAGCCAGTTAGCGATGATGCAGTTCGCGGCTCCATGATCGTTGAGGAATGGGAGGCCTTCGTATTCGCAATTTATCTTCNCCAGTTAGCGATGATGCAGTTCGCGGCTCCATGATCGTTGAGGAATGGGAGGCCTTCGTATTCGCAATTTATCTTCGTGGTATGGCGAGAGAGCGCTTCCAATTTGATGTTAGCCTCACGATGTTAGGATGTCAAATTTCCTTTTTTTTTTTCTTTTCTATATATATAAATGTCGTTCCTTTTTTCCTGTAAAGAGCTTATCTTGTGCTCGAAAAAAGCCTTCCACAATAAAATTTATGTTTTAAAAATATATGGGAGCACTCTGAGAAAANGCTTATCTTGTGCTCGAAAAAAGCCTTCCACAATAAAATTTATGTTTTAAAAATATATGGGAGCACTCTGAGAAAGCACACATACTCGTTCGCTCCCAGAAGAAAACACACAGAAAATTACATAAAAATACATTATTTAAATATGCTTGTAGGCATATGTATATATAAATATAGAAATGTAAATTAATTTTACTTTCCTATATTTTTTTTTTTTTTAATTTGAATTTGCCCTATTTAAGAGCGCTTGGAACCATTTTGGCTGAGTTTTCTTGCTGNGCTTATCTTGTGCTCGAAAAAAGCCTTCCACAATAAAATTTATGTTTTAAAAATATATGGGAGCACTCTGAGAAAACACACATACTCGTTCGCTCCCAGAAGAAAACACACAGAAAATTACATAACAATACATTATTTAAATATGCTTGTAGGCATATGTATATATAAATATAGAAATGTAAATTAATTTTACTTTCCTATATTTATATGTACGTAATTATGTACAAAATTAATTAACAATAATTTTTTATTTATATATTTATGTACCTATTCATAATTAGGAATAAAATTAATTAAAAATAGTTTTATATTACTATATTTTTGTATACATATTTATCTGTCTGTTTGCTTCTGGGGGCGAACGAGTAGGTGGGTTTTCTCAGAGTGCTGCCATAATTTTTTAACATATAAATTTTATGTCGGAAGGTCTTTCCTGGACAGAAGCTAAGCTCTTTATTGAAAAAAAAGAGAATAAAACGAAATTAAGCAGGGCTTTAAAAAGTGGAGCGGAGTGGAGAGGTCTGGGCGGCTCTTAACAACGGGATCCTGAGAGTCGACGAGATTGAAGTGAGTATGGAGCATCACTGGAATGCAGGGGCGGGGGAAACAAGAGACCCCCGAGAAAACCCGCCGACCAACGGCATCGTCTGGCACGATTACAACGTGCGAAAATCCGGGAGCAACTCCACCGGGAAACGTACCCGATTCGCCTTGGTAAGATGCGAGCGCTCTGGCCTGGCCGTGTGCACCACCGCGGNGGCACGATTACAACGTGCGAAAATCCGGGAGCAACTCCACCGGGAAACGTACCCGATTCGCCTTGGTATGATGCGAGCGCTCTGGCCTGGCCGTGTGCACCACCGCGGCCCCTATTTTGAAAAAGTGTTTATTTAATAGCGAACCAACTACAGCAACGACTTTTGTTGGGACAAATAAGTTCTTAAGTTTCAAAGAAACCTTTGCCTCAATGTTGAAAATCGTCCTTGTTGGCATGACTATCCCAAGAAGAAATGATGTTTCGAGCTGTTCCCGCCTGTACCTCAGCAGCCTGTGACGTCAGGGAGAGGTCGCTTGGGTCATGAATCCAAAAAAAACAGACCCTGTCGATCGTGACGACATTCATTTAGGCAGCGGGTCAGAAGTTGTGTCCTTGAGTTATGTAACAATTTCGTGCACGTGAAACTTCGCTGGGTTGCGCTACTGGCGCTCCTATATGACGGTGGAAGTTGTCTTTTTCAACATTACGTATTCACGTTAAAGAAATTCTGTTAGTAAAATTTAAACCAGAAGATTAAATTATCTTTCTACTTACTCATACCGACTGTGTGATTCCGTGCAGAACAGAATTGTTTGGTTGTCTTCAGTCTCAAATTTTGCTTATTATATTTTATTGCGCTAGTTGCACTAGTCACTCATTGTATTATGCGGATAACAACTTTAAACCAAATGGTTTAAGATGCCGCATACTTGGAGCTGTTAAGGGTAATCACGAACATAAAATGGATAGTAGAGATGAGAGTCTAGCACTTCAATGGCAACCCTCTCTTTAATACAACAATGCGACAAAAATGTAGCCAAAATTATAGCAAATATCTACGAAACTTTAAAAGGCAACCATAAAATTATATAGCAGAACAATATAGATAAAACTACCGTGTATGCTCACTACTATAGGCTGTGCATGGTAACGTGAGCACTTTTGAGGCCCTAGTTATTTTTTCCTTTCAGCCATATTTAATCCTTGAACAACATTTTAAAATAAATATCACCATGTAAATAATAAACGCAGTGTGTATATTCCACTGGACTCGGAAGTTAACGTCCAAAGCTAAAATTAAATATATTGGNTGTAAATAATAAACGCAGTGTGTATATTCCACTGGACTCGGAAGTTAACGTCCAAAGCTAAAATTAAATATATTGACTATTATTCAAACTGAGAAGGCTTCCAAAATTGCTCACTTTACCGTAANATGTAAATAATAAACGCAGTGTGTATATTCCACTGGACTCGGAAGTTAACGTCCAAAGCTAAAATTAAATATATTGGCTATTATTCAAACTGAGAAGGCTTCCAAAATTGCTCACTTTACCGTAAATAACCTATATATTGTTTCACCACTAGAATTTTTGTACATAAATTTTCCTTGTAGACGATAATTTTAAGCTGACAAAAGCATAAGCAACAAAAAGAGTAGACCACGTAAGTGCACTTTTTTCTCAGTGACGGCTAGTTGTTGGTTGCAATGTGTTACTGGTGTTTGCTCACAAATATACCAAGTTGGTTCCCGTTTGGGATATCAGTCAGTGAATTTCTCGTACGTAGCTGATCAGTGCCTTTTGCATGCCAATGGACATAAATCTTGACGAACGCGGCCTGCATCGTGAAAGTAAATTTGTAAAAAAAAAACATCATTACTAGATTGGAAAATGAGCAATATTTTATTCATACGTCTTCTTTTTTGTTTTGTAGGATCAAAAATTCATAGTCAAATTTTAGAAAAAATTTATAAAAATAAAAATTTTCAAGATTTCTTAAAAAATATTACGTAGAATAATTTTTGTTATGAACGGTTATCTATTAAACTAGTGAACTGAGGAGGGATTTCTTTATCATTCATTAATTCTCCATTTAAACTCTATGACGGCAAGCTTGGTAAGAAGCACCCTTAAGGCCATATTACACGATACCAGATTCTGTAAAAGCCAGTGCAAGGTCCATCATAGCGGCCGTTATACCGGCCAGTACGGCACCCGTCATGGCATTTCCGGCCTTGTACGGCCAGATTTCATACGAGGTTTGGTAATAGGACACGTCCTATTCTTCGTGACTGGTTTCTTAACGGCTTTCGTAACTGGCCAATCACATCGCAGTTTCAGATCGTAGGGCTTTCCCCGTGGCTACTACGTGAAACGAGTCGATGAAGATTCCAAAAAGACGGCTCCATCTTGATTATACATCCGAGAGGTTGAAACTCTTTAAAATAGATTTAAAATTCGACAAAGACGAATAATATTGACTATGACATTTTTTAAGTACGGTTTAAAACTGTTTCAAATATTTAAAACATTACCTACACATTGAAAATATACATTCTAGCGGTTACTTATATACCGTAATAAACTTAATCCATTAGTGTTGTAACTGGTGGTACTGCGGTACAGTTACGGTGCTCGCAACGAAGTGCATTATTGGGTCATGAGTTCGGCATAACATCTTACATGTGGATAATTAATAACTTGTTACGTAAAGAAACAAATAATTTTGCAAACTATTTATAATTTTTGTAAAAATGTAAAATGACAAGTCTCATTCTTTCATGACTTCACCAATACTTTCAAGAAAATGGATGAACTACACCAGTAAACACGNGGTACTGCGGTACAGTTACGGTGCTCGCAACGAAGTGCATTATTGGGTCATGAGTTCGGCATAACATCTTACATGAGGATAATTAATAACTTGTTACGTAAAGAAGCAAATAATTTTGCAAACTATTTATAATTTTTGTAAAAATTTAAAATGACAAGTCTCATTCTTTCATGACTTCACCAATACTTTCAAGAAAATGGATGAACTACACCAGTAAACACGNTAAAATGACAAGTCTCATTCTTTCATGACTTCACCAATACTTTCAAGAAAATGGATGAACTACACCAGTAAACACGAATTAATGTAAAGGCCAGCAGAAATACAGCAATATCTAGATGTGGTATCTAGTTTTTTTTATGGGCATATGCAAGTAACTGACTTGTAGCAGTTCCACGAATAAGGTTTATATTTACTGTTCGAACCACACGCTGCGCACCCATCGAGTGTGTCAGCTGCTAGTACGTGAACTGCGGTGGTGTAATATGAATCTTCCATGGTGGCTCATATAGTGGCTGGTATACCGGCTCGTGCACCAGGCCTTGTAGAAGCTTGCACAATACCAATTACGGCAGCAGGTATCGTGTAATATCGGCTTTAATGTAGTGTACACATTTAAGAAATTTTTCTTACATTGTTGATTTTCGTGTGTGCTTGAAGCTATCTTTTCAACTTTATTGGGTTAATGAGACTTATGATAACTCTAAAACTGAGGGGTTGTGACTGGACTGGACTGCAATGTGTTAAATTGAGACGAAACCAATCATCTGATCATAAAATTATCATGACGATATAGAATTTTTGAAATACTCTGGCTTAAAGTTAGTTTGCGTTTTTTCGTTCTCTCTTGTAATCAAGCACATGCTATCTGTGCACTATTTACTTTTTTTACGTTTCACAAGTTTAGAACTGAAATATTATATCTGCACCACACGTTCTTTTTAAAATGACGAAATTGTTACTGCGGCTCAATATTTATAATACATTTGATGTCTGCAGTACTTGCTTGTTAAATTTCAAAATTCGAAATTAACGTTTCTTGAAATCTGCTCTAATTCAATTGTAGTGTTACAAAAATAACCTCGGCAACTAGTTTCCAAAGATTTATTTGAAAAAAATAATCAGATTTTTTACAGTGTAGCAAAGGACACATCAAATAAACTGTACCGCCGTGTTAGTCGCGGAATAAGGCGGGGCTCTTGTACGCTTGTTCAAGGCATAGAGAGAGAGAGAGAGAGAGAGAGAGAGAGAGAGAGAGAGAGAGAGA
>NQII01001286.1:173867-203695 GCA_002778355.1 Clitarchus hookeri
AGTAAGAAGGGGGGGGGGAGAGAAAGTGCTTCACATTTTACGATGCGCGCCGTGTTTCGGAAGCCGTCGAGTGCGGCTTGCCTACCTTCTCTAATTTCGCTCGGAAGCGAGTTAACGTCGTCCGGCCGTCGTATAACTTAACGACGTAGAAAATACTTTTTTCTCCAGCCTTTTATTTATGTACCGACATAAGATATATACTTTCACTTGAAGAAAACGTCAGATAAATATTACTATATCTTCAGGAAACAAAATTAAAATAATGCAACACCTCAAAATAAAAATTATATTATTAGACATTGCGATTATGTCGAACTATCTACAAGGGTAATTACACAAGCATGGCAACTGTGTTCTTGTGAACTTGTTGCGGATAATAAAGTATAAACTTTTGAAAATCTTTTGTAAATTGCACTGAATACCACTAATAGTTGCCATGAGCGTGTAATTGGTACCCGGTAGCTGGGCGTGGAATCGTCGGTATGGATGTCAGTAAAGTTCAGCAGCGATAGAACGTTAAATTGCAGTTCTCCGTGGTAGGAATACATGTCAGTTTCATGCAGAGCTAAAAGAAGCGTTGGGGAATAAAGCTTTGCCATATAAAACTGTTACAAGTGGGTTGATACATTACGCAACGCCGATAATATTCATCGCCTTCCCTATTGTTGGCAAAGATGAGCGGAATACCCGCGGGAAACTACTCGAATAATTTTAGCTGTTATACCTACATTCCTTTAATTTCCTTGCAGTTAAATAATTAAATAATTAATAACACACATAACAAAATAAACAATTTAACCATGTTTTTCATTTGTGTCTTTTTCAATCCCCTTCACTCTTCCATCTTTCACTCCAACACCCGGCCCTATTTTCTTGGTTGCATTCATGAGCGCATTCCATTCCGCATATCAAGTTTTACTTTTGCGGCACCCTTTTTACAGGTTAGAACCCAATTTCCATGACTTATAAAATGACCGCATAAATATTTGACATCATTTACAAGAACAATGAAAGTAATTATAATAAAGTATTGTTAACAAAATTTTAATAAAAAGTNAAATATTTGACATCATTTACAAGAACAATGAAAGTAATTATAATAAAGTATTGTTAACAAAATTTTAATAAAAAGCAAAAGTTAAGTATGAACTTCTTTTTATAAACGTAGAATTCATACTCGTACATTTAGAAAATAATTGTATTTTACTANAAAAGTTAAGTATGAACTTCTTTTTATAAACGTAGAATTCATACTCGTACATTTAGAAAATAATTGTATTCTACTATAGACAGAGTTTGTTTCATCTGTAATAATAGGATAGTTTTTTATTTGCACTGTCAATATCGTCTTATATCTCCCTCTTTTTTTTCCAAATAGAGTATGTTACAATTTCCTCAGAAGTCAGTGGACTAAACCAGATTCGTTAAAGGATGGAGGTCTTAGCTTAATGAAAGAGTTAATTATAGGTTCCTAATTTATTTAAAATAACTACAAACAAAAATTCTCTCTACTCAATACCTCACAATCAATTGTTATCACTGACTACTTTNATTTATTTAAAATAACTACAAACAAAAATTCTCTCTACTCAATACCTCACAATCAATTGTTATCACTGACTACTTTCAATTAATGAATAAAATCAGTACGATTTATAATAACATCAAAGAAACTAATGTAATTAAATAACTAAAACCAGTCCCAATAAACAGTGCATCAAAACCTATTGAATTACTTTATACATTATATNTAATGTAATTAAATAACTAAAACCAGTCCCAATAAACAGTGCATCAAAACCTATTGAATTACTTTATACATTATATGTCCATATTTAACAGTTCGAATATTTACAATTAACTCCGTATCACATGTTCATTCAACCCCACCTCAGTTCAGTTCCCACCAGTCCACAATGTTCTAGAGTTCTCCGAGCGCTCTCATGCACAGTAGCCTTCACTCGTCGGGTATCGCGCCCTCTCGTCCGTTCAGAACAAAAACACCTCGTCCGCCGTCTTCTAGCAATCTCCCGTCGTCGTCCGTCCTCTTCGCCGATGTCTCTCGCTGCACTCGACTTCGTCCGATTACTGCATTAGGCCAGAACTGCCAAAACTGCCGACCCTTGGACCACTGCAATATTTATAGGGTTATAGGATCGTAGACCATCGCCCAGAAAAATATCTAAATGACGCGTTGCGTCAAGGTTCCTAGTTCCCAGAATATACTTGCCCATCCTCTAAACTCGTAAGCTTCTCCAGTAGGGATGGGGGAGGGGCTGTGACGCTTCCCAGGGTCACCGCTGTAAATCATTCCCCTGGCGAGCGGGTCTGCCTGTGGGAGGGGTGGGTCGAAATGGGCTAACGCCGCCCCCGCCCCCTAGACACGAACCGCGCATGGAGTTCTACACAAGACTTCATTATTCAGAGTTTTTTAATTACATAAGTCGACAACATACTGTAAATAAAGGAATGTAAAATCTAACTTTTTTGTAACATAATTAATGTTCTAATTCACAATAACTTGTGTTGATCCGCTATGTGGTGTTGTTCAGATATTAACAAGCATTAAAGAAACAATTAAGCTACTAACAAGCGAATTTCGTTTTCAAAGGGCCGGGAAATTTTCTTTTTTAGTGTAGCCCGAGTCACTCTCGGGCTTGGAGTCTAAGTGTTAACGCTACTCACTAANGCCGGGAAATTTTCTTTTTTAGTGTAGCCCGAGTCACTCTCGGGCTTGGAGTCTAAGTGTTAACGCTACTCACTAAAAATTCTGCTAATAAGGCGCATAAGTTAAATAATCAGCGCATAATTTCGGGGATTGCAGTATAGCATGTTTCACAAATACGCAGCCGATTTCCACTTGTATGTAGAGGGTGTAAGACAAATCACTTGCATGAAAAAAAAAACCGCTTGAAAGCCGGGTCAGCCGTCATCGAGCAAAGTCGCTGGCAGAACTTATCTTCGTTAGCGCNGAAAAAAAAAACCGCTTGAAAGCCGGGTCAGCCGTCATCGAGCAAAGTCGCTGGCAGAACTTATCTTCGTTAGCGCGACGTCGAGGAAGGGTCCGGGAGAAAGGAAGTGAAATAATTGGAGGCTTTGGGTGGCCATGTTGCCGAGCGACCCGCCGAAGGAAGAAGGGGAAATCAACGCAAGAGGGCTTGGCCTGGGACTGCCACAGCCCTCGTCGGCCCATTGTGTGTGGTTTTTATTGTGCCTCCGAGGAGGTAAAGGCCTCGGCCGAGACAAGGCAGTGGGAGAGAAGAACAGCCTATTCCGAAAGGACAAAAGACATTAAGTGGCGGTCGGTGGCGGGTGAGATCACTCGCAGACGGACGCCGCCCGCCAGTGGCGCACGCTTACCCATTTCTCGGAGGGGGCGATCAAAAGTACACAGGAAAATTTTTTTGGGAGGGAGAGGACTGCTATAAAAATAAAAACTACTAATGGCCACCTACAAAGCCGTGGTCCAGGGTTTTGTCCACCGGGAATTATTTTAATTTCAAGATTAGAATTTAGGCGTAACTAAGACCATGTGTGTTATTCTGAAGTGTTATTTATATTTTATGAGTTAAAATATGTAAATGCNAATTTAGGCGTAACTAAGACCATGTGTGTTATTCTGAAGTGTTATTTATATTTTATGAGTTAAAATATGTAAATGTGTTTATAAATACTTTCCCCAATTTTCAAAAATTTTATTCATATATGGACAACGTATAACTTATTAAAATTAAAATTTCTTCATTATAGGTTTTCCTCATACAAGACCATCGAGGCACAGAAGTTACTTTTCAATTAAAAAAATCAGAATGNAATTTAGGCGTAACTAAGACCATGTGTGTTATTCTGAAGTGTTATTTATATTTTATGAGTTAAAATATGTAAATGCGTTTATAAATACTTTCCCCAATTTTCAAAATTTTTATTCATATTGGCACAACGTATAACTTATTAAAATTAAACTNTCATATATGGACAACGTATAACTTATTAAAATTAAAATTTCTTCATTATAGGTTTTCCTCATACAAGACCATCGAGGCACAGAAGTTACTTTTCAATTAAAAAAATCAGAATGTTTCTATTTTCCGGAGGGGGGCGATCACGCTGCCCCCAC
The DNA here is from genome assembly GCA_002778355.1 of Clitarchus hookeri. NCBI lineage: Eukaryota > Metazoa > Arthropoda > Insecta > Phasmatodea > Phasmatidae > Clitarchus > Clitarchus hookeri. The sequence goes on from NQII01001286.1 coordinate 177,985, forward strand.
CCCCTCCTAGTTTCTTTTTATGTACGCCCCTGGATGCCGCTCGGCCAATGAAAAGACGCGCCGACCACATCTTGACTATTGTGTAGGCGGGACTGGTTTGGCCTTGGCGCTCGCGACAAATTTACGACGTCTCGAGGCGGCGACGTTTGTGCACGTGTCCGAGTCCTTAGCGGCGAAGGAACATCCCGCCGAGCGAGCCGTCACTCTGCCTCGGCGCCGACCTTCATGCACGCAACAGCAGCGCCTCTGGCCGTTCTTTACAACCACGCACGACTGTCCTACAAGACGGGGGGAAATTCTTCTATAGACCATTCACGGTTAATTCCTACTTTCCTGAAGCCCTGCTAAAGTTCTATTTCCGGGAAAATCCTCCGCCCCGTGTAAACAAAGATTACCGTAGTCTAGAAAATTACACCAAAGGACTAACGCACAGCATTCGTGCGCACTCACTGCAATAATATTTCGCAAAAGAACTATTTACTACTAGGCATCATCAAGACACATTTTCTCACTGTTTTATCGATATTAGTTATATATTAAAAATTATAATTTATTGAAAATATATAAGTAAAAGTTCCTTTTAACGAAATATAAGTTACTTTTATGTTAACACAAGTATAAATGCTTGTGATACATTACATGTTTAATAAAAAACCAAGCACATCATACATAGGGTGAATTTTCAAATATTTGATTTAAAAAGTGTGAAGAAACTGCGAAATGACTCTATTCGATATATTTTGAAGTGCTTATCATTTTTGTTTAACAACTCGCTTTACACGGCAAAGCCACCAATTTTGAAATCGACCTTAGAATAAAAATTACTACCCGTTAATTGCATATGTTATACCGTACACGCTTAGCATGCATGGCCTGAGTTAAGTTGGCAGCAAAATAAGCAAAATAGTTCCACGTATTGACGTTGTATTGTGAGCGTTGTGTTTATATTTATAGCAAATCTTGTTTTTTATTTCTATATTCAGATTTGTGTACGATATCGCATAATAATAACACACTTATGTTCCCAACAATTTCACGTTTTCGATTGACTAGCGCATAAAAAAAATTATTAGGCCCATAACAATGAAAAGTCTTTACGTGTGGCGGAAATACACAAAATGAGGATAAAGGATGTCTTNAAAAGAACTATTTACTACTAGGCATCATCAAGACACATTTTCTCACTGTTTTATCGATATTAGTTATATATTAAATATTATAATTTATTGAAAATATATAAGTAAAAGTTCCTTTTAACGAAATATAAGTTACTTTTATGTTAACACAAGTATAAATGCTTGTGATACATTACATGTTTAATAAAAAACCAAGCACATCATACATGGGGTGAATTTTCAAATATTTGATTTAAAAAGTGTGAAGAAACTGCGAAATGACTCTATTCGATATATTTTGAAGTGCTTATCATTTTGGTTTAACAACTCGCTTTACACGGCAAAGCCAACAATTTTGAAATCGACCTTAGAATAAAAATTACTACCCGTTAATTGAATATGTTATACCGTACACGCTTAGCATGCATGGCCTGAGTTAAGTTGGCAGCAAAATAAGCAAAATAGTTCCACGTATTGACGTTGTATTGTGAGCGTTGTGTTTATATTTATAGCAAATCTTGTTTTTTATTTCTATATTCAGATTTGTGTACGAATTCGCATAATAATAACACACTTATGTTCCAAACAATTTCACGTTTTCGATTGACTAGCGCATAAATAAAATTATTAGGCCCATAACAATGAAAAGTCTTTACGTGTGGCGGAAATACACAAAATGAGGATAAAGGATGTCTTTAAGCAGGGCTTTCAACATAGCTTATATATCCGCGAACAACCTATTAAGGCAGCGCACAGGCTGTGTGGCACTGTACATGTTGTTGGCTCGAAGTTAATTCAGAACTTTTCGAAACGAGAGTTTGTGGACACGAGCCTGTGGTTAGGTACTGCGCAAGCGTTTGTGGCGGCCATCTTTACTGCGCATTCGAGTTTTCACCCATAATTTTTCAACTAAGTGCCCCAACATAACACGACCTCTTAAACTAACCGAGGATAGTTGGTGAATATATTTCTTTTACAGTTGAGAATAACCTATTCTACTAGTTTAATGAGTGTTTCTGCAGTTTAAACTAACCTAGAATAGTTGGTGAATGTGCATGGTGCATAGTCGCTCATTTTTCAAAATCCTTGGGTAGTTTAGTATTCCTGCCGGTTTTTTTTACTTTCGCCGCACCTAAAAATTACCTTTGTCACNATTTCTGCAGTTTAAACTAACCTAGTATAGTTGGTGAATGTGCATGGTGCATAGTCGCTCATTTTTCAAAATCCTTGGGTAGTTTAGTATTCCTGCCGGTTTTTTTTACTTTCGCCGCACCTAAAAATTACCTTTGTCACGAACTTGATGACTGGTATACATCCGTCCACCCACTCAAACTTTTAAATAATGAAAATAATTAATAAACAGTCTATAGTGAGAATGTTCAGTTCTGAAACATATCTATCCATTGCCAACTTCGATCACATATCAGAATAGATAGTGTATTGCATCATTTACTGTGAAACACTTATCTATATTGGGGAAAATTAAACATTATTTAGATATTGCAGTTCTTGTAAAGACAGAGTATTCAAATCACTCCTCAAATGTCTGGCATATATTGCAAAATTTCTTTTTCTTCTGTTTTAAGATATTCAACTTAAAACGAGTTAAATAATATGAGTTTAAAGCGATGTAAACAACCGACGTAAACAAACTGACATTTGGCGCTAAGGATTAACGATAGCCGGTACAAAACACCATTATATTGCCAAACAACACAGCCGCTATCATTAAATTTATTAGGCTGTTGTTCGAAACAAATTCATACACGTCCACAATGCGCCAGATAGCGTAAGTCTGCCAAAATTCCCCTAATCAGCTGGTCTTGTTTTCCGTAAAACAGCTGAGATACAATAAAGAAAAGCTATATATATATATATATATACTGTATATATATACACACACTCTCGGCGATCACCGCAAGGCTTGCATTAATTCTTTTGGATAATGAACAAAGAGGAATTTCATATTAAACGGAAGTAAAACATATGATATTGGAGATAGTAGCCCATGACTTACGGCGAAAATTCCTGAGGAAGAATTTCTAGGAGTCGGCTTGCACCCTGGGTATTAACTTATGAGCTAACTGAACCCGAGATATCTTAATTGAACCCAAGATAGCTTTATACGCAGGACAACGTGTTCGATAAACGCTTACAAAGAAACTGAACTTCGCTGGGTCGGAAATTTTTAAGCTTAATAGCTGAACTTAGGAACAAATCGCGGTCCTTAGTCACAAGAGAACAATATGGTGGTGCATTAAATGTAAAAAACTAATATTTCTTATTCCGCGGACTACTGGACCTATCTCAACAGTTGAAAAAGCATCTTGCCGGAATCTGCATGCGGATTTAACACAGATACGCTAGAGTTACGTAGGCAGAGGAAGAATATCGCATGTATAAATAACTTAATTAAAATTGTGGTTTGCACAGTGGCGGCCGCTAAAATTTGCTTATACTTTTTTTTTTAACGCATTTCTGAACAAATCACGAACTAATAATATATTTCTAGTTTCTAACAGGTTTACGGTAACACTATTAGCGGTTGGGTTTTGACGATTTGTTCTGCGGCAGTGTTCATTTCCGCATTTGGCGGATGGATGCGAAATGGGCTCAAAGGAGAAAGTAGGTACGGTTTTCAAAAGGGTTTACTTAGCCGTGAACAATTTTTTTTTTTTTAACTCAGAGAGTACAGGTAGGCCTGGGTAAGAACGACGCATATACGACTATTACAAAACCAGTGTAAGTATATCCGGATGTTTATATCAGAACCCCTCCATAAATAAACGTACATTTCGTGGCCATTCAAAGGACCCAGGAGCAAACACCTTAATTTAAAACGCAGTGTGGCCAAAACCAGCATNCGTACATTTCGTGGCCATTCAAAGGACCCAGGAGCAAACACCTTAATTTAAAACGCAGTGTGGCCAAAACCAGCATAAAGTCTCTGCGAAAAAATTTTCAGGGACACTGGAACCCATCTTTGTCTGGTACCTACAATTAAACAAACAAATTAAACAAAAAAAATACTTCGAACCTCAATCTATTTATCTCATTCTTAGGGAGACATACGTTCCATGAGAACAGTGTTTTTTATAACGTTCATAATGAGTAGAGAAGTGCAAAATTTGCGCTGTTATCTGGTGACATGCTAGACTACAATACCCTGCATATTTTTAAGGCTCCCGCCTACCTAGAGATTTTTTCAGCTTTTGAGACCAAGAACCACGGTAGCGATAAGGGCGACACTGCCACGTGCTTCAAGTGCGCCATAGCCGTTAAGGGCAAGGCTCTGAACTAGTGCGCAGTGTACTCGTCGCTCTGCGTGTGCCGATGGAATTTTCAGCGGTGACCCTATTATTTTATTGATGGAAAGTAAGTAGGAAAGCTCAATGCAGGGCACTTGAGTTGTTTTGTATGTTTTTAGCCATTTTAGAGTACTCAGAAATGGAGTTTCTAATGTGCGTGACATCCTGAAAGTACTCAACAGCCCTCCTCTGATTTGTGTGTTCTTTTCTTAGATCAGCACATTGCACGCACGTTTAATAGTTTCGTTGGTAAACGCATATTTCAAACTCTCAGCAATGCCAATTCTGGGCCGCTCACAATCCTCGTGGCTTGCACGAGAAACTATTACACAGCCCAAAAATTACGGTATAATGTGGTATTGGCGAGTGTGGGATTTTTGGGCCGTATTTCTTTGAGGAGGACGGAGTCACCGTAACTGTTAACTTGGATAGCTATGTTAACATGATGAACACATTTTTGTTACCTGAACTCAGATGACCAGACATTAAACAAGAGGAATATGTGGTTTCGACCGGATGGTGCCACTGCTCACGCCGCCAGAGCTTCAATGGCTGTTGCTCGACGTGCGTTCCCATATCGAGTCATATACGATTTGGCGGCGTTCCTTGGCCACCTCGGTCATCTGACCTTTCGATGTGTGATTTTTATCTTTGGCGCTACCTGAAATCACGTGTTTATGAAGAAAAGCCACGCACACTAGAGGGGCTGAAGGACGCCGTACGTAACCGAATTCAAGAAATCAATTAAGAAACGTTGGGAAGAGTGGAAGCAAGCATTCGGGAACGGCTCCAAACCTGTGTTCGTGAAAACGGGCATCATTTGAGAGATGCAATTTTCCGCACTTGAACTTACCAANTATTTTTCTATATATATATATATATATACATATATATATATATATATATATAGAGAGAGAGAGAGAGAGAGAGAGAGAGATACTGTTGAAATTTTTGTGATGACCTACTCATCACTCAAGGAAGAATGGGAATCAGTTTACTTAATAATAAACACTATGTTGGACAATTGGGTCTAGGAGTTATTGGTACTGTGCTACAGGGTTTTGAATCGGGTTTTCTCGGTGTCATCCTTTTGACTTCGAGCACGCACTTGCTTCCCTACAGGAACAGTCACAAATCAAAGACGTGGTACACGTTGACAGTAAAAGAGTATCCTCGAAAGTGGCCGAAATGTTGAACTCCCAGTGGACACCGGAAACGTTTATTTAGTCTTTCGCAAGACACTCTACTGGCCTAAGAGGCTTCAAAGGCCTGAAAAATGTTCCTCTCAAACAACGCTCGTCATCTCCAGGGCATGTTCAGTTCCGCTGCATTCCTGCTCTTCCAGTGTACTCTCGATTGTCTTCATACGCGGTCGCGTAGAGTTCACGGGAAAGTTATTTAAATTCCGTTGACTTATTTATGAGCACCAATTTGGTAATCAAGCGGTTCTGAACACACTACAATCAGTAAGGTCCGTTCTCCTTGGCCTCTGTTCACAACCTTGCGACGTAAAAGCGCATTGGCACTTTTCTTAAACTAAATAAGAAATTTATTACGATTGTCTGATTTGAGTGACATGAAGCTCATAGATTTATGCGCGAATATTTATGTGCGTCGGAAAAACTGGGCAGCTTCATTTTAAGAATAGCTAGGTACTCACGTGCGCTTGTGTGTCAGTGAGTGATAAAACATTTTATTATATAGGTTTATTGTTAAACGATTACGGACTCGAACGTCTAAATTTCCTGATTACGGGAATCCAAACCAGGAGCTACTGCTGCCTGATTAAGAGGCGTATTGGTGTTTGCTTACCACACTGTAAACATTTTTTTCTTTTTTTTTTTGTATTTGTTAAAGGAATTCTTTCGAAAATATTTGGCAAAGATATTTTTGTAACACTTCTAATAAACTAGATTAAATTTTCACAAAACTTTAGTGTGGAATCTGTAAAATTTATNAAGATATTTTTGTAACACTTCTAATAAACTAGATTAAATTTTCACAAAACTTTAGTGTGGAATCTGTAAAATTTAAGTTGAATTTTAAAAAGCAAATCGTGTAGACTTTTATGCAAATTATAGAGATTGAGATACATAAACAATTTGGTATATTTTGTAAAATGAAATGTTGTAAATATACAGATTGAGTATAAAAGAATACCCCAACTTTGAAGGTCTATAATATCAAAACCAATAAACCTACAACCTTGATTGACAAATCAAGTGAACCTTGGAACCGTGACGTTTGTTTAACATACATTCATAAATGTTCAATGTGACCACCATGAGTGGCCTGAACGACATCTACGCGATAATCAAACTCGTTCCACACTCTTGTCAGCATGTCCGGTGTTAATGTTTGGATGGCGTCCGTAATTCTCGTTTTGAGGTCGTCAGTGTTAGCCGGCAATGGTGGACGAAACACTTTATCCTTTATGTACCTCCATAAAAAAAATCGCACGGGATAAGATACGGGCTTCTTGGGGGCCAGTGATGAAGAACCAGGTCACCAGCTGCTCCTCAACCAATCCAGCGTTGCGGCAACGTCTCGTTCAGGTATCCGTCTCGTTCAGGTATCCGCGAACAGCTAGTTGCCAATAGGGTGGCGCACCATCCTGCTGGAAAATGAAGTCCCCCGCCACCTCTTCTAACTGACGAAACAGCCACTTTGTAAGCATGTCCAAATAAGGGATTCCAGTAACAGTGGGCTCATGAAAAAAAAAAAAAAAAAAAAAGGAGCCGAAAACAGTGTATTTGGATACAGCGCAAAACACGTTCACATTGGGGGAAGCGCGCTCGTGTTTGGCGGTTTCACGTGGAGGCTCCTGACCCATATCCGCACGTTGTGCCGGTTCACCTTACCAATTGTATGGAACGTCGCTTCGTCGCTATAAACCAGCTTAGACATAAAGGCATCGTCTACCTCGTTCTGGGCAAGGAAACATCAGACCATCCCCTTCAAATTGCCGTGTCGAATGCGAGCTCGCTACCACTTCACCACTTCAAACCGAGAGTTACGAACCCCATCAAAACCGTAACACCGGACATGCTGACAAGAGTGTGGAACGAGTTTGCTTATCGCGTAGATTTCGTTCGGGCTGCTCCTGGTGGTCACATTGAATATTTATGAATGTATGGTAAACAAACGTCACGGTTCCACTGTTCATTTGATTGGTCAATCAAGGTTGTAGGTTATTTGGTTTTAATATGATATACCTTTAAAGTTGGAGTATTATTTTATACTCAACCTGTATTATAATCGTATTTCATCTGTAGAAACACAAGAAAATGTTTTACAACTAGTTTCCAAATTAACAAGTGCATAGCACTTTTACTGTAAACTGTACCTGTTCGTTTCTTGGTTGGGACATCAACCGGCCAATCTCTCTTTCACATGTGACATAACTTTGTGTGTCACTTGGTAGAATATTGTTTTATACAACAAGCATAGAGACACTGTAAAATAGCAAAGAAAACAATTTGAGCCAACATATCTTCATTAACACTCTAGTCAGTTTATTTTTTTGTGATTGAATGATCAAGTTTATGACTCCGTTATGTTCTTTGCAGACCTATCACAAATGTTCTGCTTCGGCGTGTTAGATTCCTCATTGGCCCAGTGAAATGGAATAGTAGTTTCATCAATGTATTACAGCCAAAAACCAAATAAAACTGTTGGGCATGTCTACGGGTACGCTGAATCCTGGGATACGGTGAACTTTTCCCGCGGCGAAACTCTGTCTCCAGTTTCTACTATGACTGTACAGTAGTGAGCAAACATTGGTTGGGGTTGCAGCTACGTGTCAGTCAGAAACCACTCGCTTGTAGTCTTCCGTTATAGCAAAGAATCGTAATTAATCATCTTAAAGTATTTGACGCTCACTGAATATGAATCAATGTCTTGAATCATGACTTTAACAAAACTATAAAAATACTTACAAAGTTTTCTGTACAGCGAAGAAAGTAATTTCTTCAAGAGTGTTTTTACAGCAACACAATATAGCATTAATTCTAAGATAAGTTCTCTTCATACGTTTTTGTTTTATAGCAATTTTAATTATCTTTATAGAAAAGAAATAAACATTCTTTGGGCTACTTTTGTTCACGGTAAAGAAATATTACTTCACACAAAAGGTAACGATTTAGCGATATTAAAGGTTTTCTGTCGTGCATTGTAACTTTCAGTACGTAACTGTTGTCCCGATGAAAACATTCATAAACCGATATATTCTGCAGTTACAAAACTGCAACTGAGGGATTGTACATTCCTCCTGCAGACGTTTAATGTCATTCTGAAGTGCAGCGATTCTACAAATCACTAACCTCAATTCTTCCCAATAAGTGAGATTATATTCTGAACGATGTAACGATCTCACGTTACTTACCTATCAAAAGTAGTAGGAATACAGTAAGACATTGTGGACGTTTGGTGAAGTGTATTAGACTTATAACACAAGAGATGCTGTTCGAGTTTCGGAGCCGCACTACATACACTACACAATTTGTTTTTTTAAGTGAAAATAATTTTGAAATATCTGTTACTTCTTTCTTATTTTCAAATTACGGTTACTTTCAGAGGAAAAATTCTCTTTATGGTAGTGACATTCTCACAAAGACGTCTGCTAAACTATTGTAATGGCAATACAACAAATCATATGTTGCAGCAAAGAAATATTTTTAAAAGTGAATTTGATTATTTTGCACAATTTGTATTTCTACGTCACTGTGCAATGCAATGGGGGTTAGGTAACGGAATGAACTGTCATTCTGGACAATCCACTGCGGTTTGTACCCGTGTTTAAAGAAGGGAATCAGATTTAATTTTTCTAAGTATCACATCTGTTTACCATAGTTAGACTGCTGCTTAAGGATGTTGTTAATCAATACGCTACCATTCATTAATAAGATACGCCACGAGTCATAAGCCAGATTTTCCATTTGGTTTCAATGATAAATATTGCGAAAATGTTTGTGCAAAAGGAAACAAGAACTTGTGCCGTAATGTGTGCTAAAATAACGGGAATGACAAACAACTATGGATATCAGTATAAATAAAAAAAACATCACACATTGTTGCGTAGCTAACTAAACTGCATTACTATGTACACAAGATTCTTAGCTATTTGATTATTTGCTGATTCCTATTAATAGAAACAGTTTTTACACTTGAATGTGTTAGAAATTAGTGAACATATTCAAATGCCTANATTTACACTTGAATGTGTTAGAAATTAGTGAACATATTCAAATGCCTAAATTAAAAATTTGATTGGAGTTTGTTGCCTACGTAGCAGTGGCATTAAACAAAGTCAATTTATGTTCTGGACGTAATTCAATCGCGGTAATAAGATTAAACTTCAAAAACAAAATTTGCACCCNAACTAAACTGCATTACTATGTACACAAGATTCTTAGCTATTTGATTATTTGCTGATTCCTATTAATAGAAACAGTTTTTACACTTGAATGTGTTAGAAATTAGTGAACATATTCAAATGCCTAAATTAAAAATTTGATTGGAGTTTGTTGCCTACGTAGCAGTGGCATTGAACAAAGTCAATTTATGTTCTGGACGTAATTCAATCGCGGTAATAAGATTAAACTTCAAAAACAAAATTTGCACCCNAACAAAGTCAATTTATGTTCTGGACGTAATTCAATCGCGGTAATAAGATTAAACTTCAAAAACAAAATTTGCACCCATCATGTTGCGAATTTATTAGTACCTCAAACAGTTTTCCTATCAGAAGCTAACATATACATTGCAGTGCGTCAATAAGATTATTGCAAATTTTTTCTTGTCTCTATCAAGACATCGTATCTTCGTCTTAATTAATTTGCAGCTTCTTTTAATCAGTTAAGGTATTTTATTTACCGTATCAGTTGATTAATTTTAACTATTAAATAATTTCAAAGCTTGCTTGCATAACGTCGGCTCATTTTACGTCCTACTGTACCCAAAACAACAATTGTTAATTGTTATTATAGGCTGTTCACGGTAAAGTGAGCACTTTTGTGGCCCTAGTTACTTTTTCCTTTCAGCCATTTTTGTATCCTCTAATCACAGTTTTAAAAAAATATTGCCATGCAAGTAATAAACACAGCCTGTGTATTCCACCGCACTCGGAAGTTAACGTCTAAGGCTAAAATAAAACATATTTGTTGACTATTATTCCAAATGAGAGAACTTTCAAATGTCCAGACTACCGTGAATAGTCAATAATTTTACGTGCAGTAATATACAGTAAGGGGCTATGAAATTTTGGTCTGCGACATGGACCGCCACACGAATGAATCGTGTAAGTGCAGACTAAACTGCCTCATGTAAGTCCGCTTTTCACAGCCCTGTTTGCTGTATCACTTCTGGCGGTGGATAGTCGACAGGTCGTTGGCGTGAGAACGCGTAACGGTACACTCCTGAGTCGGCACAACGGGTCGGAAATCGCAACCGCAACGCCGCTCATTCCGACTACGGAACTCTCGGACGTAACGGGCGTAAAGCGATGCGTTAGCGGCGCACGGGACATCAAACGAGCTCCGGACACGTTATACGGTACGGCTTTCTACCAGTATCTGGCTGGAAACAAATTTCTGAAGAAACCGAGCCACAGAAGTATGGTATTAGTTACACACTTCATTGACCACCTATTTAACGATATTACGCATCGTTTCTCCAGACGTTAAAATTGAAATTGACGTTGCCACATGCCAATTGGCTGTTCACGGTAAAATGAAAACANCATCGTTTCTCCAGACGTTAAAATTGAAATTGACGTTGCCACATGCCAATTGGCTGTTCACGGTAAAATGAAAACCTTTGCAATTTTAATTTTTTTTTACTTTGAACAACCATTTAAATGAATAATGTCAAGTAAGTAATAAAAACAAGTGTGTATATTCTACTGCACTCAAAAGTTAACGTCTAAGGCAAAAAAAAAAATTTACTATTATCCCAAATTGGACAGCTTTCAAAAGTGCTCACTTTACAGTGAACAGCCTATACCTACTGGTACCTGTACGTAGTTAAAGAAACACTGTTAAGTCGTTAGGACTAAACACATTTTACTGTCCAAGCCAATTGTTACTCTAATATTTACAAACTAAATATAACCAAATTCACTGTCCAACAAGTTGAACAGAACCATTTGAATAAGAATTGAAAACGGGGAAATACATCCTCCCGGTTTGTTGCCAACATTGCCGAAATAAACGTAGCCATTCTTTCGTAAAAACATAGGAACTTACGGCAGGGATTGTTTAGTAAAGTCGACGTGCTTAACTAACTTTAAACCAACCAAACGAAATCGTTTTCTCAGTCTTTGTTGGTAAGTGGAGTGAATTTTGGTTCAGTTATTTCTGACGTTTTTAGAACTGCACCTTCTAGTAGAAGAGGGGATATGGAGCATGCCAGCATACTGTGCATGCCAGCTGCGCAGTAATCTATATTCGTGTCGCAATATAGAAATAAATTTTTCCATAGCGCTATCGAAACAAGTTGGATTCAATTGTAGGTTACAAAACTGTACACTTTCTTTAACGAGCTCTGAGGTAACTAGAATATACTCAATTCGTTCAAAACTTTATATTAACATAAAAACGTGAATTTGTCGAGAAAAAAAAATTTAAGCAAATAACTTCATCTCTATTTCAATTACGTTTTTTTTTTTAACAATTCTTACTGATGATGGATGAGTCAATGTTGGGGACATGCGCAGAAGACGAAAATCCTCCTATATTCTGTTGGCAGTTTCTTCGCACTATTTGAATCAAGCCTTTGAAAAAACAGCACATATATAACGTGTATAGTTATTTCTCAAATATTTCATGTATCACAAGCGTTTCATACCTGCGTTAACATAAAATTACCATATTTTCGGTTAAATACAATTCTCATTTATATTTTATCTATAAATACAGCTGGTGATTTTTCAAGATAAAATATGAGTACACGGTAGACTTCAATACTATAAGCACATAACAGCAGTTTGTCTATTGCCATTGGTTGCTGTCTGCTTGAGAAGGCGTTTTCATATTTGACTAGGCCACTCAGAATTCGGCAACATCGGCCCGTATTCTACATGATTCAAGTGCAGACAGCTAACACGTGCCGAAAAGTAATTCAGCCAATCAAGATACGTAAACAACCCTATAGTGTTTTAAAAAATAACTTCTCTTGAAATCTTTTCGCAAAATTTCACTACCCCTATCTATTAATTACAATATTTCATTTATAATTAATACGAATAAAATCTGTGAGAAAATTAGTGTGTTAGTAATGCCTAGATAGAAAAAGTTCTTATGCAAAATATTATCAAACTGAGCGCGCATGAATGTGGTGCATTGTCCCTTTGGTGTAATTTTCTAAACTCGGTTAAGCTTTGTTTGCATGAGGCGGAGGATTATCCTGGAAGCAGAACTTTAGCANTTGGTGTAATTTTCTAAACTCGGTTAAGCTTTGTTTGCATGAGGCGGAGGATTATCCTGGAAGCAGAACTTTAGCAGGGTTTCAAAAAAGTAGGGAGTAACTGCGATTGGACTATAGTTCACTTTTTATACGCAAAAGTAAAACACCCGCTTATACCGTGGCAAATCACGCCAGCAACACGGCATCACTGGCTAGCAATATGACGGAACGCAGTTCGNAACACCCGCTTATACCGTGGCAAATCACGCCAGCAACACGGCATCACTGGCTAGCAATATGACGGAACGCAGTTCCCCGATCAACGTCTGGTACCATACTTTCCAGTTGACTGCCCAGCCAGTAGGGAATAGATCGCAACACGCAGTAGCCAATCAGACACAAAGTCCGCTTTCAGAGCTTGTCGCAACCTATCGTAGAATTGGTGCTACCACATCAAAAAAACCGTCGTGTCATTTTTCTTTCTGTATATTTTTTTATTCTGTATCTTTAGTCTATGTTCTGGTGCTGCGGGTGAAAATGTTATAAATGAATACACCTGAGCAAAAACTTATTCAAACAGGAATGTAAATGACAAATATTTTTTCAATATTGTATTTACTTATGATTTCCGAAACTTACTTTCGGTTGCCTGTAGCCGGCACGGCGACTATAGTTGCAGCCAAATACGTTCCTTTGCCTCGTAGAAGACATGACGAAACACTCGTCTAGAAGAATATAGTCGACTTCGTTTTTTAACGAGTTTGGTTTTAAAGAATATTATATGGTAGTATCTTGAGCGGTAGCTATGTTTACAGGCAGTTCACATTTATGGTCGTGCACACCGAGTTATCATTAGAGCTAGAGATTTTTCACAAAATAAATACGAGTACACGGTAGAATTCAATACTATAAGCACCCAACAGCAGTTTGTCTATTGCCATTGGTTGCTTTCTGTTTGAGAAGGCGTTTTCATATTTGACCGGGCCACTCAAAATTCGGCAACATCGGCACGGCTACTGCGTGATTCGTGTACAGACAGTTAACACGTGTCAAAAAAGTAATTTAGCCAATCAAGTTAGGTAAACTACAGTGTTTTGAAATATAACTTGTCTTAAAGTATTTTCACGAAATTTCACTACCCCTAGTTATTATTATAGAACCGAAAATTTTGCAAATTCGTTTAATGGAAAATTAAACTTTATTCGCATAGATCATGGAGTTTTGCTTCTATTGGACCACAGTTTGTTAGACACGCCCCGGACGATTTTCGACCAATAATGAACGTGTAGAGTAAGCAAGAACCGAATCCCGTACTACCTGATCAGCGGTTAAACTGGAGCAACAGCCAATGAACAGATAACTGAGTCTGGAATACACGAAGAATTGTGGAGTCTAGTTTGTTGCCGAATGAATCCGAGAAATATCCGGGTCCCTAGTTATCATGCTTACCAGATAAAGGAAGCCGGACGTAAGACGATTCACTCTCAGCCTTCCGAATGAATCAGTTTGTGAGAACCACCAAGTCGTGATTCACGCGATTCTAGTCCTGCTTAGGTAATAAATTTCCCGTCGCCTTAAGCCTTTCTAGCACAGCCACTCGACGCAAACCCAAAACGTTGGCCTGTTGATTTTGTTCCAGGGAGCAATCTGGAAATTTTACATCCATCTTCTTGTAGAAATGTTACTTACGTGCTTGCGCAGTCTCTATATGNTAGTTTGTTAGACACGCCCCGGACGATTTTCGACCAATAATGAAGGTGTAGAGTAAGCAAGAACCGAATCCCGTGCTACCTGATCAGCGGTTAAACTGGAGCAACAGCCAATGAACAGATAACTGAGTCTGGAATACACGAAGAATTGTGGAGTCTAGTTTGTTGCCGAATGAATCCGAGAAATATCCGGGTCCCTAGTTATCATGCTTACCTGATAAAGGAAGCCGGACGTAAGACGATTCACTCTCAGCCTTCCGAATGAATCAGTTTGTGAGCACCACCAAGTCGTNGATAAAGGAAGCCGGACGTAAGACGATTCACTCTCAGCCTTCCGAATGAATCAGTTTGTGAGCACCACCAAGTCGTGATTCACGCGATTCTAGTCCTGCTTAGGTAATAAATTTCCCGTCGCCTTAAGCCTTTCTAGCACAGCCACTCGACGCAAACCCAAAACGTTGGCCTGTTGATTTTGTTCCAGGGAGCAATCTGGAAATTTTACATCCATCTTCTTGTAGAAATGTTACTTACGTGCTTGCGCAGTCTCTATATGGACAGATTAGTATGCACACCGATTACGCTCGTGGCATAGAACAAAAAGTTGAACAACCAATCAGAATGCTTTTGTCTCTCTTGCAATAGCTTTGGTGAGAATAACTAGAGCCGATATTCCAGTTTCGCCATTGGTTCCTAGAGCTGCACAGCACTGTGCCTACGGTGACATTAAATGAAATTAAGTCTAGTATGCTATTTCAGAGCTGATGTACTGTTCATTTTGAAATGAACTATTTTAAAATAAATTCAGATGTTGCTCCTAGTTTGCGTATCTACCACGGTGTTAAAGCACGAATAAATATCAGTAGGCATGCTGAAAGAGCAAAGATTTCTGTTCTCTCGACCTACTCTTCGCAATCGACCTACGTGCGAATGAGGCATTAACCTTGGCCCATTAGCGCACTGCCGTCTGCACAGAGCGTGCGCTCTAGTTGAAGAAATAAAAAAAATAGGAAACGTAGTTGGACGTGAAAGACTGTTACAGGCGATGCAGCTTAACTTTCAAGGACTGAGCGAACTATTGACCCCTTCCCACGTCTTCCTTCCACGAAGCGACCGTGGCCCCTTTTGATGAAATGCGATCAACTACGTCTCGTGTCACATGAGCGGATAAAGCGTTCCAACTTACGTTCGTTAACTAACAAAACTCTAAGTAGTTTTAAGCCATCGAAAATACAGTGCTTGTAGGATACGTGTATATTACAGGCAGCTCTTGTAAGAAGGTACCAAGACGCGTTAGGTTTCAGCTTTTAAAATTAAATTCTCCGCAAGGGAACTTACAAACATTACATTGCAGAGGTGTTACTATCAGTCCAATAAGTTCAATTCAATGGTTCTTTATTTTGAAGGGGTCTCTGTGGCTGAGCGGTTAGCCCGCTTGCCTCCCACCAAGGCGAACCGGGCTCAATCCCCGGCCAGGGCACCGGATTTTCACATTTGGGAATCGTACCGGACGATGCCGGTGGTCGGCGAGCTTTCTCTGGGAACTCCCGTTTCTCCCGCCCTTTCATTCCCGCGCTGATCCATGCTCACCTCGCTTCACCCTCATACAGGCAGCGGTGGCGTAGTGACCAGGGCGCTCGCCTCCCATCACGGCGATCCGGGTTCGATCCCCGACGGGCTCACTCCCGGATTTTCGCATGTGGGAATCGTACTGGACGTTGCCGCTTCCCAGCGGGTTTTATCGTGTTACTCCCGTTTTCCCGTCCTTGCATTCCAGCGCCGCTCCATTCTAGGGTCTTATTTCTGTCATGCCCGGGGATGACGGTCACCTACGGGTCCCAGCTGGAAAGACCGTCACCCAGCAGGTGTTGCCTTGCCCTGGTTGTACTCCCCACACGCCATTATTATTCACCCTAATAGGCTCTCAAGACCTCGCCGTTAAGAGCCGCCTAAATCTCTCCACTCACTCTCTTGATTTTGATTACAATTTTATACTTTACTATACCAATCAAAATATTATAAGGTTATAATTTTAGAAAAATTAAGATTTAATAGCATGCAAAGACAAAATCCTACAACAGGTTTCGTGAAATGCGATAAATGCATGGTAAAGGGCAATGAAATTTAATGAGCTCTTTAGAGGGTGCGTGAGACATCAAACTGGGCTGTGGGATTATATAGCATATCGCTAGTGTCAATGAATTTTCGCGAAAAAATCTGAGCACATGGTAGACTTTAATACTCTAGGCGCAAACATTAATTTTTATTTCGCCATTGGTCGCCCTCTGCATCAGAAGCCGTTTCTGTTTNATTGGTCGCCCTCTGCATCAGAAGCCGTTTCTGTTTCTAACCGGGCCAATAAGAACTCACCAACTTTGCCAGTGACCCAAAGTGATTCGCGTACTAAGAGTAACATGTTAATGTAGTCAATCGAGAAAGGTAAACTACCATACAGTGTATTGAAATATAGCTTGTCTCGAAATCTTTTCGCGAAATTTCACTGCCCCTACTAATCGCGATATCAGTGATACGCTATATAAGCTATGTGCGATATGAGCGAAATTCGATGTTGGCGATATGCAATATTGCGAGGTTGCTGATATGGTATGTTGGCGATTTGAGATGTTCGCAACATGCTATATTTGCGATGTCAATATGACCGACATTGACGATGCAGATATTTGCTATATCAATATAAGCGAAATTTGCGATACATCGCCACCGATTTTTAATACTCTCTGGAAGCGAAAAATAGTCTATAACTACGTGGTCGACACGTTTCGAAACGATATTGAAAAGTGGATATAGCATAACCACTGCCCTACTTCAGACACACTTAAGTATAAGTTACAATTGCAATTCGACCACAGTTTATTAGGCATGCCCAGGATACTTTTTAGAGAGCAACAAACTCGAAAATAAACCAATGTCGAATCCCTTGCTAGTTGGTCAAGAGTAACCGTTATGACTTTCTTCACTACCTGCCGTGATAGTGCTGCACGGCAGGCCAAAAAAGCCGGATCTCCCAACGTACGACTTCTGATTGTTGGTACTCTTGGAAGTAAACGTGTAATAACGTGAACGAGAAATGCTACATCAACCAGATCATTAAAACACACTAAGTCATAACAGTCGTCTTTGACGTGTCTCTCAGAAACGAAATAGCTCCAGCGATGTGTTGCTACGAGATCCCATATATTTTTCTTCGTAGGGTTTCATCGTATTCCTCTATTGTAAACAATAACAAATCAGGTTGAAAATAACATACAACTTTCTACGTGATNGTAGGGTTTCATCGTATTCCTCTATTGTAAACAATAACAAATCAGGTTGAAAATAACATACAACTTTCTACGTGATTTTGACCATAACTTGTCAATGCAATTAAGAATAGTCCTTGATAGAAATTTTTTTAAATTTTCACTAGGTCTTTAGTCTGTGTATTCAGCATCTCAAAACTTTCGTTTTAAAAAGTTTATGTAAGTCTCGCGATAGCTTAAAGTGTTAGTATTATAACTTCAACCACGTTTTATTTTTAAAATGTATTCTAATGGAAGATGTTTTTTAATGTCTGCATCGTAAAATCAACGAAAAAATATTCTTGACTG
This sequence comes from Clitarchus hookeri, assembly GCA_002778355.1. NCBI lineage: Eukaryota > Metazoa > Arthropoda > Insecta > Phasmatodea > Phasmatidae > Clitarchus > Clitarchus hookeri. The sequence continues at coordinate 196,125 of NQII01001286.1, forward strand.
CAACCGCAGAAACTTACTCAATTGAAATAACATTTCGTATCATTAAACTAATATTAGTCAGTAATAAGTGACCTGAAGAACGTTTAATGTGTCTGAGTGAAATCGAGCTTGGTAAGTGAATGCATTCCAAGGGACCTCTAATTCTACGTCTTTTCAGAGAGTCAATTAACTTAAGTATTTATAAATATGCTGTTTATTATGACATTGTGGAATAAACAAAGTATGGCAAATATAGTCGGGTGAAACACTGGTGTTTTAATCTTCTGAAATGAGTCATTGGGGTGTTCGTTTGCCGCGACTGACAACACAGTCGTGTCACAGAGTAGATAACGTGCACAGAGACGAAATGGAATTGCTGTTCCTTTCATGTGGGCGTGTCTATTATCTGATTGGTTGCGCGAGGTTGTAGGAACAGACCCTTTGTCTGATTGGTAACTGCATGCTGCGAAAGGTTCCTTTTTGGCTGGGTTGTCGGCTGGCGAGTAGGTTACCGTGCTCTAAGAGGCGAACGGCGTTCCACCGTTTTGCTCTCCAGTTACAGCATTTTACTGGAGTTTTTGGCTTGAGTTCGCAATATAAGCATCTGTTTCTCCTCTGTATTCTTGCGTAGGCCATTCTGTGATACGGGTGAGAAATAACTTGTTAGTTCATATGAGTTTTTATTTTATTGTGCTTATTAATTTAACGCTGTTATTCACAATCAGGATAGGAAAGAGCCTTGAGAACTTATATAATCTTAATTGTATCTTAAAATATTTGTAATTAACCAAAATTTGAACCCAGACCTCTACGTTTTAAGTTAACACCTTAGCGACCTCTACCAGAAATGTCGCGGTTAGGTGTAGCTTACTAAGAAGCTAATTGGTGGCGAGNAAGTTAACACCTTAGCGACCTCTACCAGAAATGTCGCGGTTAGGTGTAGCTTACTAAGAAGCTAATTGGTGGCGAGATGTTCTGGACAAGGGGCGGGTATTTGATTCACCATTCACCTGGACATTTTCTTATCGGCGCAACTAATGTTTGTCAAGTTCGTTTCTGGACAGCCACTGACTGTCGAAATAGCTCACGCTATATTTTGACCAATTGGCCCATTTTACCGGAAAGTACGACTTTTTTTTCCCCCCCTTGACAGCGAGGTCGTTAGACACGTAGCAAGTTGCTCAGAGAAGCAAAAACGTGGGTGAAAATGGCCCATGATATGTAGTATTGAATAACCCATCCCAGAATTCGCCTGATGTGATTTCGGGAAACCATGGAAAATCAAAATCAGAATGGCCGGGCAGGGAGTCGNCCCATCCCAGAATTCGCCTGATGTGATTTCGGGAAACCATGGAAAATCAAAATCAGAATGGCCGGGCAGGGAGTCAAACCCAGGTTCTCCCGAATACGAGTCCAAAGGTTTACCACTATGCCACCAAACTCAGTACTGGGTAGATCCCAATGAGACATTACGGATTTTAAATGATAGCCGACAGGTTTTCTCGGGACGTTCATATTTCCTTCAGCCTGTGCATTCCGTCTGTGGAGATAATTTNGCCGACAGGTTTTCTCGGGACGTTCATATTTCCTTCAGCCTGTGCATTCCGTCTGTGGAGATAATTTCAGCACATGGGGAGTTGACGGTCATTCTTTGGGGGAGTCGGTAGATATCACTGCTTGACTACTTGGTAAATTAGCCAAACATTTACTAAGTTTGCTTCCGACGTTTCGCTGATGTTGGGTAGTCTCCGTTTGTTTGAAGCCTTAAGCAGAAACATATCTACCTTTGCTTTAAAAAAAGCTGTCAGTTATAAAATACATGTGTTACGTTACGACGTTAGTTTTAATATCCTTCCTTAAACAGACGACCTAAACAGAAGAATTTCTCTCATCGGACTGCAATGTTAATGGCCAGCAACATAGTGGGCCAGCAGTGGCTATAGCTTATTCATGGTTACTTCCAGCTTTTCTAAAGCCCTGATAATGTTATACTTCCAGGATATTGTGAAAGTTTGCCTGGAACACCGCACAATTTTCACCTACTACGCTTCTGTTATGCCACCGTTCGACGTCCGGCAGTGCGGGACGGCAGGTCGAGGCCTGGCTTCCGCACCACGATCAGCTGGTCTACTGGACGATGACGAGGGGTCCTTCCTCCCTCCTCTTACATCTCATCATCCCCTCCCCAACACCTGGCTGGCGTTGCCTGGAGATGATGCGACGCTTCTACTACATCATCGGGTTGTGATTGCGCCGCCAAGACGAACAGTGTTACCTTTATGGAGTTTCCTCNGGGGGGGGGGGCTGGCTAGACTACATATACCATGGCCTGAAGACTGCTCGAGAGAGAACATGGGGTGGGCTTCATAGAGGGAACAATTTAAAAGATTAGTATTTTAATGGGAATTTATTATATTTGGGCACTTACTCAGTAATTTCATTTAAACCCAATATTATCAATTGTGAAATAAATTTTAATCATCTTTTCAATATGTTAAAAATAGTTTAAATAATAATGTTTTATATTTTTGTATTGAAATTTTTGTGGCATTTTGCAGGGAAAAAATATACATTAGCTCGCAATTATATGGATAAAACCGAAATTAGCGTCAATCGTTCATTTCTTACAACTGTGTATAATTCATGTTGTAATTTGTTCCTATGGGATGTGTTTATTTAATTGAGTTTTCCAACATATTTGTAAAACTATTATGATGTGGATGGGTTTCCTCCGGGTGCTCCCGCCCCGTGACAATATTTCTCTGCCTCACGAAAATAAAGCTTAACCAAGTCTATAAATTTGCATCAAATGGACAGCGCACCGCATTCGTGCAAACTCACTTCAATAATAATTCACATAAGAACTATTTGGTACTAGGTGTTACCAATACAAAAATGTTCTGCCTGTTTTTTATGTTTTTATTGATATTTACAAATTAAATATTATAATTTATATACAAAATGTAAGCAAGAGCTCACTTTTACAAAAAAAAAAGATACTATTATATTAACAGAAGTAAAAACTATTGTGATACATGGCACATTCAGAAAACAAACAAACACGTTATACAGGTGGTGATTTTTCAAAGGTTTGATTTGCAAAGTGTGAAGAAACTGCGAATAGAATATAATAGCTTTACTTACATAAATGTGCCAATGGTATTGGTGATTGTTTATAACCATGCGCAGTGGAGTCCACATTTTTAAAATGTTTGCATAATGTCACACTACACACTAGAAGGTGTTAGGATATTTACTTTTTTTTGGAAAATATAAACATATATGCAAAAATGTGATCCTTAACCCATAATTGCAGCAGCTATTTGCTGGCTAGGATAAACGATGCCTGAGGATCACAAAATGTTCTTCGTCGTTGTAATCCGGAAATGACGGATTCTGCTGCACCAGTTAACCATGTACCTTCGAATATAAGAAACCAACTCAAGCATTCTGTAATAGACAGCAACGCATCGAGTTCTTCAGCAACAAGAGAAATTGAAAGTATGACTATGGATTTGTCATTCCCCAAATAAGTATGCATATTTCACTGAATTCGAGTGCGTATAGTCTTGGGTAGATGTATGTTTTGGTTCGTTTTCAAATTTAGGTTCATAACAAGAAATTTACTTTTATATACTACAGCAAAATATTATAAAAACTAAAATAAAGTTTACTTCTAAATACCCCCTCAAAAATTTTAATATTTACAGGAGTTCTGAAAAATTTACTCAAAGTTATTTAGGCTACTGATTAAACAATGTGTCCGTAATTCTCCTAAATTCTCCAAATTTTTTAACTTTTTTTTAAAAGAATTTTACAATTTTTTTAATCATTGAAGTACATAACCATTATTGCTATATTTATTTGTATGTGTGTTTAAGTATATATATATATAGAATATATATATAGAATATATATATATATATATATATATATATATATATACACACACACACACTCACTCACACGCACACTAAAATACTCTCTCTTTTCGAAAACAGGGATTAAGAAGAATGGGGACGTGCTAACAGTTAGAAAACGGTATCCAATGAGAACCAAACTTGGGAGGCGTTTTCTTCGATATGAGAGTGAGTGAGTGAAGAGATTTGTGCTGCTCTTAACATCGGGGTATTGAGGGCCGATTTCGATATAAGAGTACTCGGTGTCTGAGCAGATTTGAAATCTGTTATTCTATTTTGCTGCCTAGGCCATGGTGTCATCGCCGTGGTAATATTTCCACAAATGTCTTTGTTTTGTTGAGTATTTCTAAGAAATTAAGGATTTCAAATAATTTTACTCTACAAACTTTCCCGGCTCCTGCTTTGAATGAAAAAAAAATCCCATATAAAAAAATTTTATTTGATTTTGTTGTAAGTTAGAATTAGTGACTTTTTTTCCAATATTATAAAATCTTTACACCAGTGAAACCGGGTGTTTTAAAGATCATTTCAAAATCAATATTGCCTTTCAACTAATTCAAATCAGAGGAGACTCCCCGGCAGCGAATTTTAAATTTTTTCATGTGGTTGATGAGTCTGATTGACCATACTACTTTTTCATCTTCGCACCGTTGGCTGGGGATAGTATCGTCTTGTGGCTTTCCGTTGAATCCTCTTATCTTTGTAAATACGCGAGTTGGAAGCGTGAAATCCGACGGCGTGCGTCATTTCCGCGGCTGCCTCGCTTGAATTATGCTGGGCTTTTGTAACGACGACAGCGCTTGCGATAACAGTCGCGAGCGTTAACCCTGCCTAGTGTTGTTCTCTCTTACTCGCTCATAGCGCGAGGCAGATGCACGTGTGTCACTGGTAATACCACCATATAGTAAATAAATACACGCAGACAAAATGGCGAATGCGGTTCCTTTGATGTGGACCTACCCATTCTCTGATTAGCTGCGTGAGGCTATGGACACGGGGCATTGTGCGTGATTGGCTACCGCATGCTGTGAAATGTTCCCTATTGGCTAGGCTGCCGGTTGGCGAATAGGTTAGCAGGCGCTGATTGGCGAACTGCGTTGCGCTTTGTTGCTGATAATAAGTGTCGCCGTTTTGCTAGCGTGCGTAGACGGAGCTCCCGGTAACATAGATGTGGGTGTTTCTCTTCTGTGTTCTGAAGTATTCTGTGATACTTCAAAGTCCTCTACCTATCGAGCTGTTATAATTTGTTCATTGTCTACTTCCACTGTCAGAACACGTCTACGAGTTTGACTCAACCACGTGGAACAAAGCCGCTAGAAAGCTGAATATTTATTACTGGTTCGGAGTTCTGAAGAGCTTGTGTGATAGAAAGAACGTCCAATGACACACGTGAAGCCAACGTTTTTATTATACGACGTCAATACTGTAACCGAATTACCACTCTATATGGTGGGGTCTTTTTTATAAAAGACAAAGAAGTGTCTGTAATCTGGAGGTGAAGTTGTTTATTATAGAAATGAGTTTTCACCTGTAGTTATAGCAAACCCATAATTTAAAGACAAACACTTCCCAAATAATTTTAACACAATGGTGGTTATTCAGGGGGCCCTTATGTTCTTCCCCAAATTGAGAAGGGGAAAGGACAATGTAACCAAGGTCATCAAACTCTTACCATTTTTACGCCACTTGATACATTCGGTTCGGAGTCCGCTATATGGCATATTTTAATATTTAATTATGCGTATAAAACGGACATGGAATACATGAACGAAATGAGTTGTCAGATTGCAATGGAATTGAAGTGTTCTAAAATACATATAAACGCAACAATCCGAAAGCTAATAGAAAAAAAAAAACTCTTCTGCTTTTCTGTAGGAAATATCTAACATGAGCTTTATAATACAGACTCTACATTTTAAATATTTTCACGAGGTTGTAATTTTTATAAATATCAGTACAGACCGTGAAAGTCTGTTTATTTAAATAAAATTATAATAATTTAATAATAACTGCGCTATTTTTTGTAATGGTCACGAAAATGAAGATCGTTGAACTAAATCCTAGATTCCTCCTGGCTAAAAGACTTCGCGTACGTATGAATTCCGAGTTCTCTGTCTCGCTTACGTGTCCGTGTGTCCGTAACGTGCACGCACCTGTACTACTGTAGACACAATTTGTAGTTTGTTATATATGCGTGGATCCGCTTCCGTGCTATTGCAGACCGGGCATAATTATGGAGAGCAGTCTTCTTTGGTCTCTATATACGCATAACTGTACGACGTAAAACATAAATATTGAACTGGAGATAGTTCTTAAGCCCAGTGTCACTACGTTTCCCTCCGCCCGATGCAAATCTATGTCGGGCATAATTTCTAATAACTATCCAACTGTTAGTGACCGGAAGAATTCGCATTTTCATATGGGGGCAAGCTTAGAATTCAAACACATTTACCTTGATTTTAAACGTTTGTAATAGGCCCTCTTCTTACTTGGCTGGTACTGGAAGACTCTGAGCCAACAACAAACGTGGAGAAAAATGCTCGACCAATCACAGTCTCTCGCTGCGGTAGCATGCAGGCAATAGGTAAGCAGCACATTCAGTTTCAATGCACAAAGGACAACGGAGTTCAGTCAGGCGGCCGTCCAACATAAAGGAAATCGTTAACAGGACGCAGTAGCCAATCAGACCAACGATACATTCCCAGAGTTTTTCGCATTAAATGAGGTGAATATAGTCTATTGGTGGTTTCTTCACACTTTTTCAATCGAACATTTGAAAACTCGTCCCATACATGACGTGTTTGTTTCTTTCCTGCCATGTATCACAATCGTTTTATACTTCAGTTAACATAAAAGTTACTTATTTTTGGTTAAATTGCACTTTCACTTATATTTCATTTATAAAAATCATATTTCAGTTTTAACTAATAATAATTAAAAACAGTGCGAAAAGTGGTGTGTTGGTAACGCCTAGTAAGAAATAGTTCTTATGCATAATATTACTAAATTGGGTGCGCATGAATGAGGTACGTTGTCCCTTTGATATAATTTTTTTGACTCGGTTAAACTTTGTTTGCATAAGGCGTAGGAATATCCATGAAGAAGAACTTTTGCAGTGGCTTGAAAAGTGTTGGAAATAATCGTGCACCGACTTTACACAAGGCGATAAGTACACTTCTGTGTACTTTATCTATTCTATGGCCCGAGTATCCTCGTCACATGAAATTGTCACCTTAGCAAGCACCAGATCTGATGTTGCTAACAAGAACTTGAGCATGGCTTTCAAAAGAATTCAGTCGACCGTGAAGCTCCTACACGAGTGGTTTAAGTCTAGCCTGTCTTCCAATGAAACAACTTATCTATTTCAGTCTCGCACAAAAAAAAGGCCTTGTCCCATGTTTGCAAAGGACTGTGACGTCAGCCTCGCTGGCGAACGAATCCCGAATCCCGAGGGATGGTTACGCGAAGGGGTGAGAGGGTTGAAGTGAGTGAGCGAAGAGATTTGGGCGGCTGTTAACATCGAGATTTTGAGAGCCGATGAGGGAGAAGCGATGTAAGTATAGAGCAGCGCCGGAATGTACGGGTGGGGGAAATGGGTGATCCCCGAGAAAACCCGCCAACCAGTGGCATTGTCCGACACGATTCCCACATGCAAAAATCCCAGAGTGTAGA